>JAZHEH010002576.1:0-126809 GCA_036589455.1 Ateles fusciceps
CTACTATAAAGACACCTGCACATGTATGTTCATTGCAGCCCTATTTACAATAGCAAAGACCTGGAACCAACCCAAATGCCCATCAGTGATAGACTGGACAAGGAAAATGTGGCACATATACACCATGGAATACTATGCAGCCATAAAAAACGATGAGTTCATGTCCTTTGTAGGGACTTGGATGAATCCTGAAACCATCATTCTCAGCAAACTGACACAAGAACTGAAAACCAAACACCACATGTTCTCACTCATAGGCGGGTGTTGAACAATGAGAACACATGGACTCAGGGAGAAGAGAATCACACACTGGGGGTAGCTGTGGGGGATAGGGGAGGGACAGCAGAGGGTGGGAAGGGTGGGGAGGGGATAACATGGGGGAGAAATGCTGGATATAATGTGCACCTATGCAACAACCCTGCATGACCTGCACATGTACCCCAGAACCTAAAGTAAAATAAAATAAAATAAAATAAATCTGTTTAATTTTTGCTTTTACACACTTATGAAGCATACTTGATAATAGTGTCAAGATTAAAACATTTATGCTTACTTTTCTTCAGTAAGTATATTGTTTACTTGTTTGATAAATGTATTTTTACATAGAATTTTGGTTTAGGTCATTGAAGAAGTTAATGTTTATAGGAGTCATATAGTAAATCTTTTTGTATATCAGCCATTATTCTGTTTGTGAATCAAAATTTTTATATGTCAGGATTATTAAGGCTGAGTATGGTAGTTCACACTTGTAATCCCAGCACTTTGGGAGGCCAAGGTGGGAGGATCACTTGAAACCAAGAATTCAAGACCAGTCTGAGCAACAAAGCAAAACCTCATCTCTACAAAAAACATTTTTAAAAAATAACGGGGCACGGTGGTGAGCACTTGTAATCTCAGCTATTTGGGAGGCTGAAGTGGGAGGATCACTTGAACCCAAGAGTTGAAGGCCACAATGAACTATGGTTACACCACTGTACTCCACCCTGGGTGACAGATCAAGACGACATCTCTAAAAGAGGAAAAAGAAAGATTATTAAGAGTAATTGCTCTGCTGGGCATGGTGGCTCACACCTGTAATCCCAGCACTTTGGGAGGCCAAGGTGGGTGTATCACAAGGTCAGGAATTCAAGACCAGCCTGACCAACATGGTGAAACCCCGTCTCTACTAAAAATAGAAAAATGAGCCGGGCATGGTAGCACATACCTGTAATCCCAGCTACTCAGGAGGCTGAGGCAGAGAACTGCTTAAACCTGGGAGGCGGAGGTTGCAGTGAGCCGAGGTCACGCCACTGCACACCAGCCTAGGTAACAGAGTGAGACTCCATCTCAAAAAAAATTAAAATTTAAAAAAAATTAAATAATTGCTCATATATGTCCAGCAGGTACTCTACATGCATTTCTTGCCTATGTTATAGGTACAATTATTCTTGATGTTTTAAAAGGTTAAATAATTTGCCCAAGTCATGCTATTAGTAAGTTGTTGAGGGGGACTGAAACTCATGTCTTTGCAGCTCTGAAGACCATAATCTTTACCACTGTGCTGTGCTGCCAAATGGAACTCAAGCGTTAGCTCTGACACATTACTTTATGGTTCCTGTGCTTTTTTTTTTTTTTTTAACATTTCCTCCCCAGTACTCATTAACTCTGACACGTCATATAAAATAAGGGTCAGAGTCAGTGTTCCCTTTCAGTAAGGACCATGTCTTCTGCTTATGTACGGTAAGTCTTTATTGGTTGCTTAGTAGGCATTCAGTACGCCGTTGATGCTTGGTTCAGTAATTTTGAAGTGCTAGATAGATCATACCCGTTTAGCATGCACTTGTTGAGTAAATGAAAAGACTATCATAAAAATGAAGGTCATTGCCCTATAGTGGCATCCCACAACAGATCTAGGTGATGGCAGCCAATCTGGACAGTATCAAAGGTTGTGATCATGTTGTTCTCAAGGTGACCCCAGTGGCCAGCTGTGTTCTTTCTTTACCTCTCCACATCTAGTTTTTCACCAAGTCTTCCTCCTAAATATATCTCCAGCCTGTTTATTTCTCTCCTCCTTACTACCACTGCTGTCTTCCAAGCCACTCTCACTGGATTACACATTAGCTGTCTGAATGCCCTCCACTCTCCCCCCAGCCCCTACAGCCATCTGTTATTCACTCTGTAGCTAGAGGGATTTTTTTTTTAATCTTTTTATTGGTATCCAATCTGTCTCCAATACTATGATGTAAGTTTCATGAGACCCCCAGCACATTATCTATTTTTTTACTATTGAATTGTTCACTTTGTATATGGGCCTAGCACTTCATAGACACTTAATAAATAGCAATATATTAATAAAAATATCATTTGAATTACTGGCTTACCCTGCTTAGTCAACCTAGGGCCATCCCATGTGGGAATGAGCTGGTTCTGGGCTTGGTATTTGAGAGATTGTCTGGGCCATAGATCCATCTTCTGATGGTCGGGGTCGGGAAACCTTCTGACTCCCTATTTTCTTCTGTTGTCTATTGCATGACTTCTTGAAGGGCTATTATTCAGTTTCTAATATATTGAAGAAATCATTCTAAATTCACATACATAGTAAATCAAATATGTAGCCAAATCACGTACAGAAACGACATTCGTGGGTTTGTTTCAAATAAAGGGATTGTTAATAATTTGCCATATAAATTAGATTTGCCAGTCTCCCTAGATCAGTCAATTATAACTAAAAATGTTAATTGTAAAAGCAACTAAGATTTTATTTTTTCTTCCACTGAAACAGGTATTTGGTGTTGGAGTTCCAAATCCATATCGATTGAGGCCATTCCTTGGGGCCAGAGTCCCTGTGAATAGCAGTTTCTCACCTATAATAAACATCCACAATCCTCACAGTGAGCCTTTACAGGTGAGTTTATCATGGTGATTTTGAATAAGCTTCATTTTGGTGGGTATTAATGCTTAGCATGAAATCTCAGTTTGTTAGTTTCCAAGACTATTTAAAATAGTAGGCTTTTATAGATGTATTGAAGAGGGGTATTACTTTTAGTACCCTTGCTATAGTCTGAATTTTGAAATACAGTAGTCTGGATTTTGAATTTTTGGAACCATTTTTAAAACAACCGTGGCTTCTCTGGTGTTATAGTTTAGGAAGCTCTGCATTTAATTAAAGAAGAGTTTTCAGCTACATAGGCTGCTTTTTTCTTGCCTATAAACACCTTCTGGCCCAACATCCATGTTTTTTAAAGCAGTTCAAATTTATTTCTGGAAATAATTTTTGGTGATGGCAGCTAAGAAATTAAAATCTAGGGAAAGGGTAATATAGGATCATGATTAAAAGCAAATTTATTTTTTATTTAAAAATTCAACTTCTTATCTTACCTAATCTTCTAGTAGTAATTGTTTTCAAGTGTGAAATTCTTCCTCATTAGCTCCTTGTCTCTTCCATAGTGGCAGTGACTAGTGTCATTCCTTTAGCGATTTTCTGAAATCTCTACCTTACATCCTGGGGACTTAGCTGTGTGACATGTGCAGCCTCTGTGGCTTCTAGTTGTGTTGTCTGTGTTAAAAGTAGATGTGAGGGCTTTATAGAATAGTCCAGGGCTCCAGAGTTCTTTGGTACCAACACTGCAGGACTTAAAGCAGCTTAAAATGACAGTAGAGGAAAAATGCTGTATTTTGTGATAAGTATAGGGCTTTGGCAACTAAAATGGTTGTCGTCCCAGACCGCCCTGGTATAAACATTAACAGTGGAAGGGGAAATGAGGAGGAACTAGAGGAAATGTTCAGAGTCTGAAGAGTGAACTGCTTAGAAATTATAAGTGAAAGCAGCAACAACACTTGACAACAACTGGGTGAAGATAGCCACTGATAAAAATACTCTGCCCCAGTTTTAATTTTTGTAGCTGGGTATCTTCATCACAGAAGAACTGCTTTTATGTCCTCTTTTCAGGTGGAAAATATTCCCTCTTGTCCTCAACAACCTTCTGTCGTTTACATCCTCTTGCTACTTTAGGTAATGGTATATTTTTCCTGTTTTGGCTGTTATTACAAATCTATATAGAAACTCAGAAATTCTTCCTGCTTTCTTTCCTTTTTTAAAAAAAAAAAAGAAAGACAGGGTCTCACTCTGTCACTCAAGCTGGAGTGCAATGGCACAATCATGGTTCACTGCAGCCTTGAACTCCTGGCCCCAAGTGATCCTCCTGCTTCAGCCTCCCAAAGTGTTGAGATTACAGGCATGAGCCACTATGCCTGGCCACTTACTCTGTCCTCTTACTCTGTTAGACCCTGATGCATGAATTGCCCCGCACTGCTGTAGAAGGGCTATTACAGAGAGCCCCAGGGGTGTACTGTAACACCTCATTGTGTTGGCCACACCACAAGGATGGAGCTTGCAGGACTCAGCAGATGTTGGTCAGTGTACAATTGCTGGAGTTGCCTTACAATCTGTGCCTTTTCTTCTCAGCCTTTGGAGTTATTAAGCTACCACCCAGCACAATGATCTCTTTGAATTCAATTCATCTAGTCTTTTTCCAGTTAAAACATTTTAATTCGAGATTTACCACAGTAGACTCTTCACCAACACACAAGAGAGCAAATGGAACACCAGAGTTGCTCTCTTAGAACCAAATATAGATTGTTTGCCTGGTGAAGACACTCTTAACCTCGTAGTCCAGTGTTATTCTGTGTCACTAGTCTTGTCAGTATTACGGTAAGAAAATATCGTAAAGCAAGAAAATGCATATGATTTGTTCATTATACAACATAAACACATGAATATGTTCACCTGAGGGAAAAAAAACATGTTAACAATTCAAACATGAGTGAAGCAAAAACGTCCCTTTGAAATTCCTACTTCCCAGTCCAGCTGTCCAGCAGAACTTTCTGTGATGATGGAATAGTTCTTTTCCTGCTCTCTCCAAAACAGTAACTGCTAGCTATGTGTGACTGTTGAGCTCTTGAATTCAGCTAGGGTGGCTGAAACTTTATTTCAACTAATTTAAATGTAAATAACCACATGTAGCTGATAGCTGTTGCATAGACAGCACAGCTGCAGTCCAAGCCCTTCCTCATGGATACCACTGTTGCTACCGTGTGTGTGTCATTCAGACATTTCTCTGTGCATGCATATGTGTGAGCACAGAAACATTTATTGTGGGAATTTGTTTACACAGAAAATACTCTGTATATAATGTTTGGCTTCCTTTTTTTCCTAAACTATACTAAGTTAGAACAAGTAGCACTGGACTAAAAATAAAGAATGTGTCAGGTTGCTAGTTTTAATGTAATTGTTTCTTTGAATTTGTAATTTAGACTTTTTTTGTCTCCATTTCTTTATTCATCTTCTCTCTTATCAGTAGGCAACCTTTTAATCTTCTGTGGTTGTTTTTGGTTTGTTTGTTTATTTTCCAGACCCCAGGCTGGAGTACAGTGGTGCAATCTTGGCTCACTGCAGCCTCAACCTCCCAGGCGCAAACAATCCTCTCACCTGAGTCTACTGAGTAGTTGAGACTACAGGTTCATACCACCACACCTGGCTAATGGTTTTTTTTTTTTTTTTGTAGAGACAGAGTCTCACTATGTTGCCCAGGCTGGTCTTGGACTCCTGGGCTCGAGTGATCCCCCACTACCTTGGCCTCCCAAAGTGCCGGGATTACAGGCGTGAGCCACTATGCCTGGTCTAGTCTTATGTTTTCAAGCATTGTTATGCTTGTTTACTTGATACCTGGAAAGATTAATGAAATAATATGTGTAATGTTTTCTAGTTTTCCAGAAAAAGTTCTACAGTCATCCTATCAGCTAAGGTATTAGTAGTAGTAGTACAATAAGCACTATAGACAAGCACTGTAATAAATCAGGAGGAAATAATACACGAGGAAAATCTATAGCTCATCATTCTTTGCTAAATGCATTACTTTTATGCCAACAACCCCCCAATCCCCGCCACACAACAACAACAACAACAAAAAGCCTTTCAGCTTATACTGAAGAATTGCCATTTTTCTCTCTGTCCTTTTTTATTCACTACTGGAGAACTCTCTGTGATGAAACAAGTGAAAGTTTTTACCCATTCTTATACTTCATCCCAAATTTAATTGAGTTAATGAAATATATTTTTTTTTTCTTTCTAAGAGCTAGGGTTAGCTTACCTTTAAAGGAAGGTCTCCTGCCTTCTGACCCATTTTGTTTCTATATATTTACCCAAAAGAAAGGAAAGCAGATGTCCACACCAAGACTTGTGCTCAGTATCCACAGCAGCTTTCTAATGGCCAGACATTGGAAACAACTCAAATGTTCATTGGCGTGTGGATTGAAAAACGGCAGTATAGTCATCAAATAGAAGTTAACTATTAATGCATAAACAATGTGGTAGACCTCAAAATAATTGCACTGAGTAAAAGCCAGACACAAGAGTACATATTGTATTATTCCGTTTACATAACACTCCAGAAAATAAGAGCTAGTCTGAAGTGATAGAGAGCAGGCAGATCAGTGGTTGCCTAGAAATGGGAAGGGACAGAGAAGGATTGATGGATTGTACAAGGCATGAGGAAACTTTTGGGGATAATGGATATATTTAATATCTTAATGACAGTGATGATTTTATGCCGGAACAGATATGTCAGGATTCATCAAGTTGTATGCTTTAAATATGTATTATTTATTGTACATCAATGATAACTCAAACTATTTTTAAAAAACCATAAGCACAGGCACAAGCCACAGAAATACTAGTACCTGTGATTTTGCTACCAGTAGAAACTAAATATTTTCATGTTCAACTAGAGTTGTTGTATATATCTCAAAATAATATTTACATTCTTCAGCATTTCACAAGTATGGTAGTTATTTGATCCACTGCTGGATCTTGTTATAAATGTATGCATGAAGAACCACTTTATGTTACTATAAGAAATACAAAATATGTGTTTCTAAAACTTGGTAATTTTTTTAAATGATTCCCTTTGGAAAAAAGAAAAATAAGTGTCCTGTTACTTTCTAAAATCTGGTCCCTGGAGCAGCTATTATACTTAGACTGTATCTAAGTTAAATTTTCAGTTACCTTATTTTAATTAAAAATACCACCATTGCTTACACTTACAGGGCACTGAATTTAGTGATATGATACATATCCTACATTTATATCTTTAAAAGTTTTTAAATTTTTTTGTGATAAACAATTAGGATGTCAGAATTATTTCTCTGTAATAGTAAAAAGCCTGCTTTGAGAATATGACTTTGAACTTAACCATCATGTGCTCTTTTGCCCCAGGTTGTAGAAATGTACTCCAGTGGAGGAGACCTTCACCTAGAACTCCCAACGGGTCAACAAGGAGGTACCAGAAAACTGTGGGTGAGTTGCAACCTAGTTTTCTCTTGAATGTGCTCCCATGAAGCCAGTTATTCTTAAATTAGAAAATACTTAACTCCTTATAGGCAGAACAAATATGGATGACTTGTCTTTTAATCATTGTCTTAATGTGAATTTATGTCAAGTACATATGAAAATTGGAGGAGTGAGTGAGGAAAGAATATAAGTAGTAATTGTTGGAAAGGGCAGTGAATAAAATTGGTGGGAGTCTGCCCCACTACGTGGAAAGAAAGTAACTTCAGCTATTCTTTCTCAGAATTATGTTGGTAAAGTTGTCTCTGAATCTAATAATTTATGATGTGGTTTACACATTAAAATAATCTTAAGGATTAAGAAAAAGTAGAAAGAATTCATTATGTTTTTGAAGGTAAGCAATTGAATGTTCAGGTTCACTGTTGGTAAAGGAGATGGGATTTGCAGAGGGAGCCTAGTCAGGCACCTGTGATGATTATAAAATTTTGAATTCTAGGCAGGGTATGGTGCCGGTGGCTCATGCCTGTAATCCCAGCACTTTGGGAGGCCGAGGTGGGCAGATCATCTGAGGTCAGAGTTTAGACCAGCCTGACCAACATGGTGAAACCCCATCTCTACTAAAAAATACAAAATTAGCCGGGCGTGATGGCACATACCAGTAATCCCAGCTACTTGAGAGGCTAAGGCAGGAGAATTGCTTGAACCTGGGAGGCGGAGGTTGCAGTGAGCCAAGATCATGCCATTGCACTCCAGCCTGAGAAATAAGAACAAAACTCCGTCTCAAAAAAAAAAAAAAGAAAATTTTTATTTCTTGAAGGTGATCTATATTCACCTTCAATATTGTTGCATATTTAACAATATTAACCAAATTAAAGAATATGTAGGAGAACCTTATTTGTAGAGGTTCTTGCCACGTGAGTTTTAAAAATGTTTACCATGCTTTAATCCAAGAAGGAGAAGGCAATTGTGGTCAATTCAGTTCTGTACCCAGGTCACTCACATCACTGCTCATCTGTAATTTGGAGGAACACAAACTTCACCACCAGGAATAAGTTTTGAGGATCAGAGTTTCTTTATTAACTCCTGTTACATACACACGGCCTCTTGATTCTGTTTTCTGACCAGTCTTGACCAGGGAAGAGATGTGGAGATTACGTTTTTTAGGATGTTAGTATGAACATTTAGAAACAAATTTATCAGCCAGTAATTTAGTTAATTCCTTGAATATAGAAACACACAAGCAAAAAGAAATATGCAATGGACAGTTCATTTATATCCTTTCACAAAAATGTTTCACCTTGAAATTATAGTGGTTGTGGACACAGGGAGGGGAGCATCACTCACTGGGGTCTGTTGAGGGGGACTAGGGGAGGGAAAGGCGGGGGTAGGGAGTTGGGGAGGGGATAACATGGGGGGAAATGCCAGATATAGGTGACGGGGGATGGAGGCAGCAAACCACATTGCCATGTATGTACCTATGCAACAATCCTGCATGTTCTGCACATGTACCCCAGAACCTAAAGTGCAATACAATATATTTAAAAAAAAAAAAAAAAAAGAAATTATGGTGGTTGATGTAAAAATCATCTATAAAACAATGAGGATTAACTTCAGATTATTAAATCTGTATGTATTATGATTCTAGATAGAAGAACTAAAAAATTCCTGTGAAATATAATTGGTATCTAATAAATAAACATAAAAGAATTCAGATTTCTAAATAATCAAGAATGATAACTGAATAGCGTCATGTTTTTATAGTCCTAGTGGCTGCAAAAAAAGAGTACAGTAATTCTTATTCCTACAAACCTAGACTGAGAAAAAAGCCAATGGCCTGTGATCTCACCTCCAGCCCATTTTGGTGTACATGAAAAAGCCCCATAGACCAAGTCAACTCCCTAGAATTGGGGAGTGGATGGTCCATCCCTCCAGTCCTAAGAGGGTTTCAGTCACCCATTTTCTACTTTGGGACTAAAAGGAGAGTAGGAATAAGTGAAGGCCACTAAGCTCTAGAACACAGGTGATCTCCTAAAATAAGCTGAAAGATTTGTGCAGAGAAGAAATTCCAGCAGTCCCCAGGGAGCCATATTGTTCTAAAACCAGAATAGATTATACCTCAAAATTTTTTTGCCAGTAAGTCTTCCTTTTAGTGTATAAATGTTCTCTCATTACAGGACTGAAAATGTGTGCTGTCTTACATGAATGCAGTTGGTAAACTGTGGATTAGCTTGAGAAGCTTTGCGTTGTTAGGTTTCAATGAAAGAGAGTCTAAGCCTTCCTGGTTATTATTTATGGAGGTTCTTGTCGACTTCTAGAAAAGTATTTTCCTCTGATGGTGACATTTCTGTTGGATAAATTTCAACACTGAGTTATATACCCAAGCACCACTAACTAGCATGTTAAAAAATAACTGATTTTGTAGATTAGTTTTACCTTTTAATGATGATTTTGTAACTGACAATTTGTTTTCAGATTATTGGACTTCTTTTAGTTTGCGCACTTTACATACCATATTTCATCAATTCTAAACAGCACATTTTTCACATTTTAAAGTTATCTAGAATTGGAATGTGTGTTATATATTGGTTTAATTACAATGCATTTCTTTATTAAAAGTCTATAAAATACCCATCTTTCAGTCAGTGTCATTTAATTCAATAAAATATGGTGGTTTTGCCACATTACAAAAGCTGTGCTACATTATCGTCTGTTAACTTGTCAGGAAATTCCTCCTTATGAAACCAAGGGAGTGATGAGAGCCAGTTTTTCTTCTGGAGAAGCGGATAATCACACAGCCTTCATAAGAATAAAGACTAATGCTTCAGACAGCACAGAGTTTATCATCCTTCCTGTTGAGTTTGAAGTTACAACAGGTTAGTGGAAAACTGATGAAATTGAAAGTTGTTTTGTTTTCAGTATAGCTTACTCTGGCAAAGTGAAGAATAATTGTTGACTTTTCTTTTTTCCAAGCTCCTGGAATTTATTCCTCAACTGAAATGGTAGATTTTGGTACACTAAGAACAGAAGGTAAAAAATCTTTTAAAAGAGTCTTTATAGAGTTTTTTTTTTTTTAATCCCTGTATTCAGTGCTGAATGGCTGTACTATACTTTGTTGTAATTCAACTTTAAACATTATTTCTCAGTAGGTTGCATGATCTCGTAGAAATCTCCTTTTCAGACTCAGCACCTTTACAAATTTATGCCCCATTCCTCTGAGGGTTGAGCAGCGTTGCTTACCAGGTTGGCCAAAAAGGCCATGGGATAATTGAAGTTATCTAAATGGACGATTGAGACAGAAAGTAATTTTCTAGTTTCTTAATCCAGTTGCCCATCCATTCAGTTATCCTGAATCTTTTTGTTTTGTAATAGTAAAATAAAATCAAAATATTTACTTTTGGATTTTATTTAGGTATGAGTCATTAAGTTACGTTATGACAAAATGGTAAAAATTTATTACAGCTGTTCAGAGAATTCAGATTCTAAAATTAAAAACCAAGTAAAGATTTTTATTTTGGAAAAACTTAAGAGTACTTGTGACTTGGGATCTATATGGACTATATATAATAAAATGTAGTTGTTTAAGATTGAAGACCACATGTTTAAAAATTAGATTTGCTTTTAATATATTTTTACATTGTAAATTATTAATTGCTTCATTATGTTTTGCTGGAAAGCTAAAAGATTAGTAGTGCCTGAGTTTACTAAAAAAAATAATATTTTGGGGGCTTGGCATGATGGCTTATGCCTGTAATCCCAGCACATTGGGAGGTAGAGGCAGGCGAGTCACTTGAGGCCAGGAGTTCAAGACCAGCCTGGCCAACATGATGAGACCCCATCTCTACTAAAAAAAAAAAAAAAAAAAAACAAAAGTCTGCTGGGCATGGTGGTACATGCCTGTAATCCCAGCTACTTGGGGCAGGGGGGCAGGGGACTGAGGTGGGAGGATCACTTGAACACGGGAAGCAGAGGTTACAGTGAGCCAAGTATGTGCCACTGTACTCCAGCCTGGGTGACAGAGCAAGACTCTGTCTCATATAAAAAAAAAAAAAAAAGATATATTTTGGGGTTTTTAAAAAATCTGGTTTAAGAGGGAACAGTTCTTACAATAGACAGTGTCCTTAGGAGTAAAGCAATTACCAGCTAATGTTTCTTTGTATTAATGTCATTGTATTTCACAAATTGATAGCTTCAATTTGATATAAGGTAAAGATTCTAACTGGGTTAAAAAGCACACCTTTTTAAGAAATATTTCTTTTCCTCAATTTTAACAGATCTACCAAAGGTTTTAAACCTTCATTTATTAAATTCAGGAACAAAAGATGTACCAATAACAGTAAGTTTTTACTTTTGTTTTTCCTAATTTTTGTAGTCTTTGTTTTTAAATGTATGACAAAGTTAAAAATAAACCCTTACTCTAAAAGATTTCTATTTTGTGATGACCTGGTGACACGTTGGTTCTAAGTGTGATGTGAGAAACCTGTTCTGCCCCAACCACCCAGATTTTAAGGATGAGAGGGAAATAGGCAATCTTCTCCAAGGTAAGTTTGAACCAAAGTTCATGAGTTTCTTATATAGGCACAGTCATATAAAAGGCCTGTAGATTCTGATAAATCTTAAAATCTGTGGGCCATGTGGAAATAAAAACAGATTATAAGGATTTCATCAGATTTGGTTGTAAGGGTTAAGGTAAGGGCAGGAAAGAGGAAAAAGAGTCAGATGAGTTGGGAAGAAAATAAGCAAAAAAATGTGGTAGGTAGTGGTAAAATGCCATTAACACTTGTCACAGGCTCCCTAACTAGCAGCTATTGAGCTACCCTAGACAGCATATTATAAATGAAGGCCCTCTCTCCCTCACACATACATACAGAGTAAGTGACTTTTAGGCCATATAGTGGAATTGAGGTGCCATTAGATAGTTTTAGGCAAAAAAGGGATTTCTAAGTTTTGCCTTGGCCCACAACCTCTCTCCCTGATGAGGTCCCCAAGATATTTACATAGGGCATCATTATATAGGAAAATAGAAGATTTTTATTATAATTTGTGCTGATGCCAGAAACTTCAGTGAACTGATAAAATGAGATCTTGTGGGCTTGAGATTTAAGGGACCTTTGTCCATCAATGGCCAAACCCAGAATTTATCACCAGCTGGAGTAAACCAGAAGAGAGGAGAATATACAAACCCCATGAGGAAGCAAGAGATAGGCCTCCCAGGTAACCACCTTCTGACGCACAGTGACCTTCCTTACTAGTGGGATTGAGGGGGCAGACAGTGTCCTCATACCTGACCTAGCATTTCTTCTAATGTGATTTGGGGATTTGCTGGGAAGGTGCCTTTACTTAGCCTAAGCAAACCAGCCTAACTTTTTACATACAATAAATGAACTGAAACATGTCTTTTTTAATAAACATTTTATAGAAAAATGAAATTGGCAGTTAACCCTAAGAATCTGAATGAAAAACTAGTATTCAGTTCACTTATGACATGGGATTAAATAGTACCACGCTTGTCCTTTTCTTATTTACTAAGGAGTTTTTGAATACATTGTAAATGAACATTTTTGCTGTTACTGGGTTAGGCACTATGCTGATACTGTTATGTAATAAATGTACTACTTTATTTAATACAACAATCCTATAAGGTGCAGTGGTCCTAGTTTTCCAAATAGGAAAACTGAGAGCTTTTTTTTTTTAAGTGACTTATACAACTATAAAAAATGCAAAAGTAGGCCAGGCATGGTGGCTCATTCCTGTAATCCCAGCACTTTGGGAGGCTGAGGCAGGTGGATCACTTGAGGTCAGGAGTTCAAGACCAGCCTGGCCAACATGGCAAAACCTTGTCTCTACTAAAAATACAAAAATTGGCTGGGCATGGTGACACACGCCTGTAGTACCAGCTACCAGAAAGTCGAGGCAGGAGAATTACTTGAACCTCAGAGGTGGAAGTTGCAGTGAGCCAAGATTATGCCACTGTGCTCCTGGGCAACAGAGCAAGACCCTGTCTCAAAAAAGTAAAAGTTACATGAAACATGAAAGTATATTAGATATATAATGCCACTTAGCAATCACATCTTTATGAATATATCATTTTAATTGCATAGTCAATATTTCTGTTAAAAACCTATGTATCAGTATATCTGTATCTCTATTAATATAATACATTTGTACCTACCTGTATATATATGTCTTTTATAATATTCAAAGCCCAAACTCTGCCAGTGTTTTGGTAGTTTTGTCTTATTTCCTCCTTCATTCACCCATTCAATAAATATTTAATGAGCATCAACTATATGCCAGCTGCTGTGTATGCTAAGAACCGAGAATATAGCAGTGAATCAGACCACCAGGGTTCCCCACCCCATCGACCTCCCTTTTAATCAGGGCTCCCAGGAGACTCTGGGAGATATTTAGATTTTATTCTAAGTGTAATGGGAAATTGTTACAGGATTTTAAACAAGAGAGTGATATCATCCGATTTATGTGTTGTAAAAGGTCACTGTAGCTACTTTGTGGAGAGTGAACTACAGACATGGAAGGGCAGAAAGCAAAGGAGACCACTTGGGATCTGACTTAGCAGTCAGCCTGAGAAATGATGGTGATTGAGACTTCCCACCTTATCAGCTATGGGGTGAGCCCACCTACAGTGGAAACTGAGTTTTTAGAGCTCTTCCTAAGGTTTTTCCTGTGTGTTTCAGCATTTTCTGCATAATTCACCAAGCTTAGAGACTGATACACATTTAGAAGGGTTCCTGCCTCCTTCTATTTCACAAACATAGAATTTTTAGGATTTGCTAAGCAGTGTTAGAAGCTGGAGATTTTTGTTTTCATTCCCCTACAGGGAATTTATTATCTTTCTAGATCTAGAATTACTAAAGCAAGCAATTCCAAATACAAGGTCCTCACCTGCTAACGGACAGGATGCAACAGGTCCAAACTCTCCTAGTTTGTCTATAATGCAACTTTGAGAAAATGGCTTTTTTCAATGTTTACAAAACATTAGTGCTATATAAATGATGGAATAAGTTTGCCTGAAATGTCTTCAGAGGAATGTTTGCATGAGGTTTCTTTTGGTAATTGACAAATTGGAATGAGAATATCAGTTTAACATATGCTTTAATGAATTTGTACACAAATTATTAAAAATACAATTGTGAAATGCTGAAAGATTATTTTCCTTGTTTGCTCAAGTGCTTTTATAAGCAGTTTTAGAATGTTCTGGACCCTTGAATCTCACTTGAGGGTTACTGAGCATTAGTTGGGTCTGAATGTCATGAGAAAAGCCTGGAACTGTATTTAGAACATAAGTGAGTTTGCGAGCTGCCTTTCTTGGGAATCTTGCCGTAGTGTTTCCACTTCTTGATTATCTTTGAGTTAGCAATAGTTAGTCACTAATATAAAACAGGTTTTTTGTATAAATATGCTTACTATAAGGTGATGATTGTGTATTAGTTCTCATTTAAAGCCACAGAATGAGCCAGCTACTTCCGTGTTTTGTCTTGGGTTTGTTTGTTTGCTTTGTTTCTGTTTCCCTGGAAAACAGATTTAACAGTTTGGGTTTGTTTTAACTTAACGAGTGAACAATTCAGACAATTTGTATAAAACATGAGTTGTCAGTTGAATATTTATTTGCTATTACTGTAACATACTTTAAGGTAGCAGTACTAATATAAAGTTTTTATCTGGTAAGGAAAATCTTAAAGTGGTGGTGTGTTTCATATGAAAAAAAATTTTCATCAACTGTTTTAAGTTCTTACTACTTATGGTGGCTATATGTTAACCAACATCCTTGCTTCGCCATTTCTGGCTTGGTGTTGTACAGGCTGATAACAGTCAAAAAATGTTGTGCTTGTTACTGATGAACTGCCACTTCTAGTCTTTAAGTCTGTTGAAAAATGGTCCGGCCTTCATTGTTGCTGGATCATAGTCAGTAGAGCCAGTGAAGAACTTCAGGAGCCCTATCTGTGGAAGTCCTCTGCAAACTACAGAGCTTCATGTGATCACGTCTCTATCAAAGCTTGGCCTCAAGATAAAAGTGGCTCATTTGCAGGGGAAAAAAGCAAAATTAATTGAATCACAAAATGTTGTAGATGATGAGAATCTCAGAAAATAGTCCATCCCCCTTAGGATTTTTTTGTTTTGTTTTTGAAATAGAGTCTTGCTGTGTCGCCCAGGCTGGAGTACAGTGGCGTGATCTCGGCTCACTGCAACCTCCCCCCTCCTGGGTTTAAGCAGTTCTTTACCTCAGCCTCCTGAATAGCTGGGATTACAGATGCCTATCACCACACCTGGCTCATTTTTTTTTAGTTTTTAGTAGAGACGGGGTTTCACCATCTTGGCCAGGCTGGTCTTGAACTTCTGACCTTGTAATCCACCTGCCTCAGCCTCGCAAAGTGCAGGGATTACAGTTGTGACCACCGTGCCTGGCCAGGAATTTTTTACAGGTGGGAAAAGTGAGCCCCAAAGTAGATGGGCAGCTGACTCAAGCTCACATCTCTAGTTTAATATCCTTTTGTTGCATAAAGCGATGCCACTGGATTGTCACATATACTTCTGTACTGATTTTCTTTTCTTTGGAGAAAGTGTAAGTATGGTAATACAGTATAGTAAAACCAAATGGAAGTTTTCCCAGTTTGTAATTTGTCTTACAATTCAAACTCTGCTTTGTTTTGTTATACACACACACCTTTCAGTGAATGAAGAAATTGGTATTTTAAATGTTGCTAATAACAGCAAGCTCTTGACAAGTAAAAGTATTATATGAACAAATCATTCCCAGCCCCAGCTAGAGATCCAAAAGCAAATGAGGAGGAGTTCTTAAAGAAGAAAAAGGAAGTTAAAAAGAGTTAAAATGCCAAAAGAGCCTGAGGCCCACAGAACTATCCTTAGGGCCTTCATTTCAGACCCCGTGAGCAGCCCAGGACGAACCCACCAATGGAAAGGGAGCTGCTCCAGCAGTATCTTTGATCATTATTATATAATCGGATTCATTCCCTGTGATCCCACACATAGCGCACAGGGATAGTTCTCTCTCTGCACACTCTTCTCAAATGCGAATTGCACCGTCAAGAGACTGCCCTTAAATGTTCTGTTGAGACAGATTTTACCTTTATAAATGGGCTGAAAAGAGCAGACAGGGAGACAGGGGAAAGAACAGAGTGACTTGCTGGATCTGACTGTGCCCCTGTTAAGGGACTTGCCTGATAAGTATCACAGAAAAGGACAATGTTCTTTTCTCCGGGGAATGGCAGACTTTGACAAGTTTATAAAGCCCTTCCAAATTCAACAAATAGAACCCAAGAGGATTCAGACCAAGGTTAAGATTCAAAGTAATTATAAAGGAAGATTTTTTTAAATCAAGAGTTGTATACAATACCACGATTTTGTGATACATGTTTGCACAACAAAATGTCAGCTGAAGGGCCCTACACCGAGTCAGGAATCCTTGTTTCAGTCCGACCTGTTGATGCCTAGCTATTGAAACATCATGTTGTACATTTCATTAGTAAAACAGAGAAGGAGGTTGGAATCTTTTAAGTCCCTTCCAATTGAAAGGGCTTTATGTTAGCGAGGAAATAAAAAATAACTGTACCTTGAAATGTCTTTTTTAAAAGCATGCTCTCCAAGTACAAGCTTTTCCTGTTGGTTTTTATGCAAGCTTTCTGACTTCCACGCTGAACATCCCTGTGGTCTGCCTCACTGCTCAATCTCATAGCCAGCAGTGTAGCCCTCTCCCTGGACAGCAGCGTGCCTCACTCACAGAGCCATGTCTAGAGAGAGAGAAAATGCCATTGGAAATGAAGTGTGCAAAACTACCCTGGCACTGAGGCACCAGCTCCAAGTTTATGTTTATTCTTCACCATCACATGGTTCAGATATTACCTCAGTATTGTGAATTTCTTTAAAAGGGATCTGTAAGTCTTTTTCATGTTGCCTTCTCTGGTGTATGAATTAGGCATTCATTTGGAAAGTAATTACCTTTTTTAAATGTTTTATGTACTCACAACCAGTGTAGTTGGTCTTCAGGTACTTACATTTATAAATCTGTCATGCCTGTTTTCCTCTGGTCATTTTCTCTTATAAAGATATTCTGATGAAATTAATTTGAAGTTTTTCCAGTGTGGCCTATTCCATTTAAAGAGACAACATAAGTTAAACTTTTCAAATTTAGAGTCCACTTTACTTTTCCAGTATGCTTTCCAGTATAAGGCAACTGAACTGTTAGACTGAAATAATGCCATGTGTGTATTTTTGTTCTCTTTGCAGAGTATTCGACCTACACCACAAAATGGTGCTGTAACGGTACACTTTAAACCAATTACATTAAAAGCATCAGAAAGTAGATACACCAAGGTTGCGAGCATTAGTTTTGATGGCAAGTATTCCCCTTTTTCTTTCTGATAGAGTGATGTTATTTTGATAAACTAGAAAGCATCTATATTGACATCTGAATATAGAAATCCAAACTGTCTTACCATCAGAATTTATATTATTGCTTAGGTTGATTTTTTTTTTCTTTCCCCTGAAAACCGTCTTGAACTCTTGATTGATTCATGAGAGAAAATACCGTAACTTTATAAAGCTAAATCAGTATTAGCAATAGAAAAGCATTAGCAAATACATTAGGATTGGAATCATTTCCATCATCTGGGCTAGACTTTTTACACATATATCTATTTTAATTTGCCTTAATTATGAAGTTATGATATATTCGAAGTTCAGAAGCATGTTTGAATTTAAAGCAAAAATATGAAGTATTCTTTGTAATATTCTCATACATTGGCTTTTATAGGCAAAGCAGATGGCCCTGCTTAAGCTAAAATAATAGACTTCGTGGCAGAATTATCCAATTAGCTATTACTTCTAATGTGTGTAGTATACATTTTGATACTTGAAATGTTAAGTCAAGCCAGACTGTACCGTTTTTATAGCATGTTTTTATTCAGTTTTTCCTACTGTAGTGGAGCATTCATTGAATTTGCTGTCAAAACATTGTTAAAATAATGACTTAACGGCTGCTTAACCGTATATATAATTAAATGAGAACCAAACCTCTGAACAGGGCTTTTCTCATAGCACTCATGCAAGTGAGTAGCTGCTATAATGCTTAAATTTTGGCTTTATGATAAAGCCACCTCTGCTCAGAGTCCACATGGTAAAGCTCAGCTCGGATGAGAGTATTTGATCAATGAGTGTAGGAGGGCACTGGCACACTTCGAACAGTGTTTATGAGAGCCTCTATACCTGCTGCTCACTGTGGAGAGTTCGGGGGGAGGGGGGGTTCTGGAACAGCTATGCAGGTGGGGCTGGCCTCAGGGTTCATTGTGTGAGCTCAGCGATGATTCCTAAGGGATGAAAATCACATAGGTAGCATGTTTCACGATACAGTTGTCAAGAAATAGTATTATAGAAGATAATTAATGCCACAGTTATTTCCGTATCTGTGGTAAAGTGTCTTCTGTGCTGCTGAGAGACCATTCGTGCCCACCAGTGTATCAGGAGGTACATTGTCTTCCCTTATAGAGGAGGAGGCGGCTAATGGTTAGTCCTGACATCTGAGAACTTTTAGGATCCACCCTTCACAGACTTGCCAGAAAGTTCCCCCACATGCTCTGTGAGGGTGAAGAGCTGCTCTTCTCTAGGTCCAGTATTGACCACCCAATGAATGTTTCCCTTCTTGAGATAAATGCGACATCATTAGTGTTGGTTCTTCTGAGATCTTAGGCTCTAAGTTAATTGTTTCTTAGAGAAATATATAAAATTAAATACAACAGCAAAAGGGAAAGCATCTTTAAGAGCAAATGCTACACTTCTTAAAAGTGGATTTTTAATATCATGTGAAAACCCCCCACCATTCACCTCTCCCGCCACCATGCTAGATCCCCACACAAAATACCTCTGAGATTGCTGTGAAAATCAGTCAGGAAGTGTGTTTTATTTAACTTTCAACATTGTTAAAATGCACCTTATATATGTATTAACTCTACAGTGTTCACTTATCAAACATCTTTCTCATCAAAAGTCATTCTTCATGATTTTCAACTGAATTTTCTTGAGATTTTTGTCCACTTTGTTTGCTAAAATATAACATGATATAATGTCATGAAATGCTTAAGTGTGACCCTTGTAATCAGTCTTACATCAGAACAAATAGTGAAAAATTGAAAGCACCAGAGATAGATAACTAGCAAGCAGAGAAAGAAGAGACTGAATTGGGAATCTTTAAAATCTAAAGTCTGTGCCTGCACATAGTCAAACGCTAGATGTCATACCATTTCCTTGATCTTTTTTGTCCTGAGGTTGGATGACACACATTTGCGGAATTCACATATGAATTTTTCACATAAATGGAAGTGTTCCTAAGGTCCTTTAATGAGGATAAACATAAACAGCTGCTTTATTTGCTTTGAAAAGAACCATCTAATGGAGCCAATCTAGATTGGACCCAATTGAATCAATTTCTTTAATTCAAGATGGGATTTTTTTTTTAATTTTTATTTTTTTGAGATGGAGCCCAGGCTGGAGTGCAGTGGCACAATCTCGGCTCACTGCAGCCTCCGCCTCCCAGGCTCAAACAATTCTCCTGCCTCAGCCTCCTGAGGAGCTGAGATTACAGGCACGTGCCACCACACCTGGCTAATTTTTATATTTTTAGTAGAGGTGGGGTTTCACCATGTTGGTCAGGCTGGTCTTGAATTCCTGACCTCAAGTGATCCACCCACCTCAGCCTCCCAAAGTGTTGGGATTACAGGCATGAGGCACTGCACCCAGCCAGGATTATCTAAAACTGCTACAAAATCTAAAGGTTTTACTTCATCTATGAGGACAATGTAATATGATGGCAGGAGGGGATTTATCTCTTCTTATACCATGAGTTTCCAGGTTGGCTGATTTGAGAAGTAAGAGCTCCTAATTCTTGGCTTTTCTTATACCATGCTACTTTATTAGTAATAGAGCAAGACTGACCATGCAAGAAATGTTACTTCTTTCTCAGTTCGAGTGTAAATCAGCAGGGCTAAGCGGGGGGATAATTTTGCCTCCAGGGGGGATATCTCGCATTGTCAAGAGGCATTTTGGTAGTCACAGCCACAGGGATGCTACTGTCATCTAGCAAGTAGTGTCTGGGATGCTGCTAAACATCCTACAGTACGCAAAACAGCCCCTGCAACAAAGAATCCATCTGGCCTAAAACGTTAACAGTGCCAAGGGTGAGAAATTCTGCTGTAAGTAAAGCCAAAGCCTGTGGCTACAGCAAAGCAGCTTAGATATGGTGTTTTGCCTCCTGAACCGTGCTCACCAGCTAGGCTAATTCATTATCTGCTAATCTTATTATAGGAAAAATCAAACATTTTCCCCCTTTTGTATGAAAAATGTGCTGTTTAATTTAAAAAACTATAAAAGTATTCTGTTGGCCAATCTGGAAGCTCAACTTTTTTAAGATTTTGTCAACTTACGTAAAGTCACTAATTCTCTTTGGTAGTAAAAGGTAACAGAGATTATTTTTTATGCTTCCTTTCAGCATCAAAGGCAAAAAAGCCATCCCAGTTTTCTGGGAAAATAACAGTTAAAGCAAAGGAAAAGAATTACTCTAAACTTGAAATACCATATCAAGCAGAAGTTTTAGATGGGTGAGTTTCTTTTTAAAATAAGTTCTGTAACTTTTTGCTAAGAAGCAAATTATGTTTTCCTACTAAATCACCTGCAGAAATACTAGCCATGTTCACATAAACTTGATGGAATTATATTTGAAAAGAACAGCCTCAACTATAAAAGAGAAAACCTCTTATATTTTGTGTATGTTTTACTTCCTGAGAAGAAAAGGGTAAGTGGGCTGATGGGATTTGGGCTTAAATGAAGACTTATTGATTCAGTAATCTGATTTTTTTAATAGTATTTAAATCATTTGAACCATTTTCTCTCTGTCATTTATTTGTGATATGTAAGTGATTGTGGCCTGTTATTAAACTATTTTGGCACTTGAAACAAAATTCTTTATATTCCTTTATAAATTCATAAGCACTTCTAGAATTACAAATTTTTATAAATGGGAAATAACATTTGTTCATTTTCAATTATACTTTAACCAATAAGAGTTTAATACCCAACTTGGCAAAGATTCATCTTAACAAAACTCCTTGCAATTCAGTGGTAAACATGATTTTTTTCAAAGTAAAGTAAAGCTTTTTCTGTTGATATGTTTTTGATTCTAATTGTTTGATTCATGTAATTCGTTGGAGAATGGTTCATTATATTAGATTTCAATATTTTGCAAGCTAAATTTTGTTTCAATTTATGTAGTCAATCACTATAATATAGCTCTAATTCTTTCATACAATTCCTAATGCTAAATGTAAATTATTACTCATAACAAAAGAACTTAGATTTTAAATTAACACATGGAAATAAAAATGATTTATTTTGTTCTTCTTGTTTTTTTGAATGGTTATTTGGGATTTGATCACGCTGTAACATTATTTCACATCCGAGACAGTCCTGCTGATCCTGTGGAAAGGCCAATTTACCTTACTAACACTTTCAGTTTTGCGATCCTCATTCACGATGTGTTGCTACCAGAAGAAGCTAAAACAATGTTTAAAGTATGTCCAGGAGCCCTTATACTTTTAATTTCCCTTGGTCTATCAACTAGGTGATGTTGACGCTTTGTTTTTTTTTCTCTTCTGTCATTTCCCAGGTTCATAACTTCAGCAAACCAGTCTTAATTCCTCCTAATGAATCAGGATACATTTTTACCCTGCTTTTTATGCCTTCCACATCATCCATGCACATAGATAACAACATTTTACTTATTACCAATGCTTCTAAATTTCATTTACCTGTGCGGGTTTACACAGGCTTTTTAGATGTAAGTATATTATCTACCTTTAACATTTAAACTCCCTGCCCACCTTTAATGTTTTCAGATCTTATTGGGCAATTGTATTGCATACTCTTACGGTTTGCCATTATCTGTGCTCTGCAAATTTATCTAATTCTCCTAGTTAATTTTTACCTCTCCAGGTAACTAGTTTTTACCTTTTCCAGCAGCTCTGTCTTGTGATACAGTTGCCTTCTCTAGTTACAGTCTCTGCTTAGATCTTTTTCACATTCTGGTTTCTGTTGGATATGCTTTTAAACTACTGTAATAATGGGGAATCTAGAAAATAACTAAATGGAAGAAAAATGATAGGTAGGAATAAAAGAATACAAGGAAGGTGAAGAGGGTAATACGTAGGAAAGAGATACCCAAAACCAAGAAACAGCAGGACAAAGAAGAGGACCAGATAGTAAAGTAGAAAATAAGGTAGTAAAGACACAAGGTTGGAGGATATATGTGACACAGAAGGAAATGATGAAGGTACTCTTGGTATAGAAAATAAGCAGGGGGAAGAAATCCAAATAAAGCTATCTTGAGAGTGATCAATGAAAGAAGCTTAGGTAAGAGATAAAACTGTTAGGAAAGATAAAATGAAAGCTAGGACATCAGGAAAGATAAAAAGAAAGCTAGGACGTCTAGAAATGTAGCCCTTTAAATAGTTGGCACTGATTAGAATTTTGGAGCTGGAGAGACCTTCAGTAATGTCTCGCTCCTGCTTCAGTTACTTTGTTCCAGTGATTATTGGTGATGCCTGCTGAGACCACATGCTTTTTGCCCAGTCACCTAGGGCTCCACTTAACCTCTCCTAGTACTTTAGCTTCCTGCCTCTTTGATGTGTCCTCAGAGGAGGAATAGCAGCTCCACAGAAGCCATGGCTGTTTTCATTCAGATTACTCAAAAGACTTTCATCATACAAAGCCCTCAACTGTGTCGTGTATATGTGTGGTTTTATGAATATATACGGAAAGAATAGAAACTTTAATACATGCTTTTTGTTTTTTTGAGATGGAGTCTCACTCTGTTGCCCAGGCTAGAGTGCAGTGGCGTGATCTCCTGCCTCAGCCTCTTGAGTAGCTGGGATTACAGGTGCACACCACCATGCCCAACTAATTTTGGGGGAATTTTAATACATCTTTAATAGAGGTAATATTGTTACATCAATATGACTTCTTGTTTAATCTGGTTCTTTTACATCTTTCTAGTACTTTGTATTGCCCCCCCAAAATAGAGGAACGCTTCATAGATTTTGGAGTACTGAGTGCTACAGAAGCAAGTAATATTTTATTTGCAATTATAAACAGCAATCCAATTGAGGTAAAAGCAATCTGTTTTTATTCTAAATCACATTTAAGGATTTTATGCTTGTGTTGTGATAATCATTTTCATATCTTTTTTTAAAGTTGGCTATAAAAAGTTGGCATATCATAGGAGATGGTTTATCAATAGAACTTGTAGCTGTGGAAAGAGGCAACAGAACTACAATAATTTCAAGCCTGCCAGAGTTTGAAAAATCCTCTTTATCAGACCAATCATCGGTAAGTAAACTTTATTGTCTCCTTAAACTAAGATGGGTGTCTAAACTGCAAATGGAAGACCATTGCTATGTTACATATGTCACTATTATTTTTATGCAGTTTATAATAGTGTTGGTTATTTGCTATTAGAAGGACCTTATAGGTAATATAACTCAACTCACTATTTTTATGATGAGGGGACTGAAACCCAAAGGGGTTAAATCCTGCCTTCTCATAAAAAGTTCCGTAACACACAAATTTTAAATTATCTTTTTGTAACACACGTGTCATTACGGGAGAATTCCCATGGGTACTAAACCAACCTGGTGTTCATTGAGTTTACTGGGAAAAAGAGATGGCCCTGAACATTGGTAGAAAATACTTTCAATTATACAGTAATATGTCTGGCCAGATACTGCCTCAGTATCAGTGAGGCAAACATGATTCGATCACTGCGAGTCTGCCCGCATATTTCTACGTGTCTAATAAACACGTTACAGTTGGTTGTAAGAGAGCACAAACAAGAGAAGACAAATATATTAGCTTCAGCCCTCACCACTACTGAAAGGGGAAATTGGAGTGTATACCTACTGGGAAAAGAATTAGAATCACCTCCTGTGAGAAGGAGTATCAGATATGTTACCTGCAGGTTAGAATAGAACTTCTTAGGGCAGTTTCACAAAAGGAAAAGCAAAAGTCCTTACATACAGAGAGTGCTGACAAGTACATTTCCATGGAATGCCATAGGAAGATATGAATATTAACATTACAGAGCTTGAAGCAGAGCCAGCTGTGTATACATTCGTGGCTCCAATGTGCCTGAAAGGTTGGTGGAAGGCTGTGTCCCTCTGCTTCAGCCCCTTTGGCCATACAGGTCCATGGGTGAAGAGTGAGGAGCTTTATTAGCAAGAGGACCACACCCCTCCCTCTTCAGGAACCAGCTTTTTCAGTGGCCCATGGAACAAGTGTAGTAGAGACCTATCAAGGGATGGACACTATTTTGAGATATTTGTACACAGTGATATGGTAATTCAGTGTCATACTGGTGTATGTTAGGATTTGGAAGTCGTTTTGTCACTATAGCCTTCCTTTCCATTTTAATAGGAAACTTCAATTAACAAGGCTAATGAATGACATTTCTACTATCTACAGGTTACATTAGCTTCAGGCTATTTTGCAGTCTTCAGAGTCAAACTTACTGCAAAAAAACTAGAGGGGATTCATGATGGAGCCATCCAGATCACGACAGACTATGAGGTAAGGACTTTATCGGGGATTCGTGGCAGTGGAGTTTTTCTGAATAAGTCAGTTCTTTCTTGTTTTTATGAAAACAAAGAATTAAGTTTACTCATAAAGTTACAGTTTTCCACTTTCATACCTTAAAACTGAGCCTTCAGTAATAGTTTATAGAAAATTGGTGTTCATAGACTCTTAGTTTTATGATGAAATCCAAACTTCCTAACCTAAAAAGCAGCTTCAGAAAAATGCCTTTAGCACATTTAGAATTCCTTTGTTAGAAACCTGCTTAAGCAGATGGTTATATCATTGCACAGAGCCTGAGTGTCCTGAGTTAGATATCTGATTGTTCCTACAATCATAAATAGCAGTCAGGGTCTAACATTTCTGAAAAGGAGGATAATAAAATCAGGAGATCATGTCTTAATTTGAGTGCTCACCTTTATATTTGCATAAGTCATTCAAAGTCAAGGGACTAAAGGTTATTTAAGCTTTTAATTAAAATATTCTCTGTGGAGATTATTTTGCACTCAGTAAGATTTTGAGTGGATGTATTTCTGCCAAACCTAAATGTTTTCAATTTTATAGTCAAAAGCCCTTATGGCAGTCAAGCACTGTAAATTCAACAAGTTGCCACCTTTGCCCTCATAGATGTTTTCAGTATACACAAACAACTTCCACGAGAAAAAAAAAATGTAATTATGAAAGAAACAGAATTGGCCATTTAATAATAAATGATTTGTTGAGAGTATGTCAGATTACCTCCTCATTAGGAATTCATAGTTATCACTCACGACATAAATAAGCACATTTCAGATAAGATAAATTTTTGTTAATATGGGTGAAAATAAGAATTAAGAAAAATATTCTAGAAAAGTAGCTTTGTGAGTTACTCACAGTATGGGATGGGATTCTAACTCTAGAATGTTCAGTGCATTTTTAAAAATTAGGTTGATGTCTATTTCTATATCAAAAAATAGAGCCCTATATAACTGGAAATGCCAGATTTTACATACATTGTTTTAGGAGTACAATTTGACTTTCTTTTTTAAAATCTAGTTTATAGATGATTGGTATTTTGAAATTCAAAAATATTTGTATTTTAAAAAACCTGTCTTCATTCCTTCCCCATTGTTTAGTGTTTTTTACATGTTTTCAGTGAATCACTGAGAAATTCGTGGAAATGTGTTACATTTCATTACCTTTTAATGAGTACATTGGACAGATTAAACAGTATCTATGGGTGATTTTAATACTGGTTTGGAGCTGGTTATTGTCAATATAAGTCCCAAAATTAGGTTAACCCCAAAATACAGTACAGTAGTTGTCAAGATCAGGCTAAGTCTTAAATACTTATTGTCATCTTCTTGACCCCACAGATCCTGACAGTCCCTGTGAAGGCTGTGATTGCAGTAGGCTCACTGACCTGCTTCCCTAAGCACATTGTTCCTCCACCTTCCTTTCCAGTAAGACCATTCATACACACATTTTTTTGTTGCTTATTTTTTGCCTTTGCCTTTAGCTCTGTGTTCCTGGAATTTTACAGTAAAGTCAATTATTCTTTATTAGTCATTTATTTTAAAGACAGTATACCAGGTTCTTTAGACGATGTAAAGAGATACAGTCCTTTTCCTCAAACAGTTTTCTATCTAGAAAGGGAAATGGATGCATAATTCAGGGCTATAAAGCAGAATGTAAAAGTTGCCCTAGAGGAGTGAAAATAAGTGCTGTGAGGGAAATACACATCTCGTTGATGCAGGGGCTGTGGGAGCCAGCTTAGAATTTCTTCTGTCAGAGAAAGAGAAGAGATGGAGATGGGAATCCAGGGCCAGGGAGCAAGCTCAACAGGGATACAGAGTCCGTAAAGTCTGAGGTGGGTTCAGGCAATAGTGAGTTGTCCAGTTTGGTAAGAATGGAGAAAAGTTTTAAGAGAGAAAATGGAATGGTATGTTAGGGCGATAACATGGAAAAAAATGAAATGTACTTAAGTTCATAAGAATATGAAGTTTTTGAGCAGAGACTTAACATCATCAGAGCTGAGCTTTAAAGACTGGCTCTCTGCAGAAAGAAATAGAGGATACAGATGAAAGTGACAATAGAGTGCCTGGAGGCCAACACACAGACTGGCCAGAGTCCATGTGAAAAGTGCCAGGGGGAGGTTTGAGCATATAGCTGTGGCAGAGGCAATAAAGTCCCTTCATACCTCCAAGCCTTTGTTGTTTCTCCATCTTGAATGCCCTTCCTCCTCCCTTCAAAGAACCCCTGTGTGTCTTTCAAGATTCAATTCCATTGTCATCTCCTCTCTGACGCTTTCTTGACTCCTCTGGACAATACTGGTTGTTTCATGTGTAATCCTAGAATACTTTGAAATTACCCCTCTTGTTGCAAGCCTCATAGTGTGCTGTAAATATTTCCTTATAAGTTGGCCTCCTCAGTGAGAGTCTGAGATCCTTTAGGAAAGGGATGAGACACTTAGTACATAGTATGTACTAATAGCAGACACTTAGTACATAATGTATGGATGAAGGAACAAATGATGGAGAGGGAATGTAGGCAACGGACATTGCAGGTGAATCATTTGAACTGTGCTTATATCCTAAAGAGGTCCTACAGACTGAAACAAGTATGGGGAGGAGGATAGATAGAGGAGGCAGGAATATGGCTTAGAGTTTGAGCCTGGAGAACAAGGACAAAAGAAATGGGAAAACCAGGAGAAGACACTGCCTTTTGCAAGGTGATGCAGTCCCTTCAGGAATACCGGGGCAAACGTAAAAGCGTCTCATATCTTAGTGGTGGGAGACAATAGTGGGTTTGAACACCCCTAACCCAAAAATGAAATCTAAAATGTTCCTAAATCTGAAACATTTTGAGACCACAAGTGGAAAATTCTACACCTGACCTCATGTAACAGGTTTCAGTCAAAAGTTTGCTTCATGCACAAAATTATTTTAATAAAATTACCTTCAGGCTATGCATATAAGATGTATATGAAACATAAATGAATTTCATGTTTAGACTTGGATTCTGTCCCCAAGATACCCCATTATATATATGTAAATACTCCAAAATCCAAAAAAAATATGAAATCTAAAATACTTCTGGCCCTGAGTATTTTAAATAAGGGATACTCAACCTGTACAATAAAACCTAAATTCAACATTTAGCTTCTTAAAAATACTAATTTTGGCCAGGTGCAGTGGCTCACGCCTGTAATCCCAGCACTTTGGGAGGCCGAGGCAGGCGGATCATGAGGTCAGGAGTTCAAGACCAGCCTGACCAACATGGTGAAACCCCATCTCTACTAAAAATACAAATAGATGGGCATGGTGGCGCATGCCTGTAATCCCAGCTACTCAGGAGACTGAAGCAGGAGAATCACTTGAACCCGAGAAGCGGAGATTGCGGTTAGCCAAGGTTGGGCCACTGCTCTCCAGCCTGGGTGACAGAGCGAGACTTCATCTCAAAAAAAAAAAAAAAAAAATTGAATTACTGGTTTCATCACATTTAAATTTCTGTCTTAAACCCTCATCTTCCTGTCATTCTACTTTGTACTGACTATACAAAACTCTTGACTTTGTCATTTATCCGAAAGAGCCATATTTCTTCCTTCCATTACCTTCTCAATCAGTGATGCCTTTAATCTCTGTGTAAATCCTGGGAGGGAATAGTTCAGTTGAGAAGACGGCAAGATGACACAGTGAAAAGGCCAGTAGGTGGAATAAGTGAGAAAGCATGTGTATAAAAACAAGACGGTGGTCTTGATCCATTGGTGTTGCTGTAAAGGAATACCTGAGGCTGGGTGATTTATAAAGAAAAGAATTTATTTGGCTCACAGTTCTGGGGGTTGTACAGGAAGCATGGCCTTGGCATCTGCATTGGTGAGGGTCTCAGGCTGCTTCCACTCATGTTGGAAGGCGAAGAGGAGCTGGCATGTGCAAAGATTACATGACAAGAGAGAGGAGAAGGAGGTGCCATGTTCTTTCTTAACAACCAGTGGTTGTGCAAACTAATGGCGTGAGAACTCCTTACCACAAGGTCAGAACACACCAAGCCATTCATGAGGGATCCACCCCCATGGCCCAAACGTCTTTCATAAGGCCCGCCTCCAACACTGGGGATCACATTTCAGCATGAGACTTGGAGGGGTTGGTTTTGAACAGCTTCAGATTAAGCTTTCAGATTATCTTTAAGTGGCTTACAGGACCAGATACTTGCTTGGAATTCTAAATTATCTCTATATCACCAAATCCTGTCAATCTCTTTATCAGATGGAGAGTACTAGAGCTGACTGGAAACAATACCCCAGAATAAACATTTCACGTAACTCATAGCTTAATATTGGAATAGAATTGTGAGAGCAGCGTTTGTATCTGTGAGCTTTTTTGATCTCCCACACCCCTGAGAGACAAGACACGAGGGGAAGTAGTTATTCCAAGTACAGCAGGTGTCTTGACTGCCTGAGGGCTCCCGTCAGCGTTGCAGCTGCATGCCTGCCCTCTGCTGGCTGTCGGGTGTTGTAGCCTCACTGGGCTGTAAATGAAGAACGCTGGCCTCATTTACCAGGAGGAAATGTAAATGTCATTCCACCCTTTTTCCTGTGCATGCTCTCTCTTCACTTCTGTATTTTTTATTCCAAATGTTTAAAAAGTGGTTTTAATCATTTTAGAGACCTCTTCAAATAAGGAGGAATCCACAAAAATAAAATTTGGTATTCAGCCAAAAGAAAGATTGTAATATAGTTCTTGAAGATTACATAAATCATTTAATTTTTTAATTTAAAATTTGGTACCCTGTCACAGAAAGAAGCTTGTGACTGGTAAGAGAAATTGCTGGTTATTTAGCAGTTTGATCTGTGTGCTGGGTTTTTTGTTTGTTTGTTTGTTTTTAAAATGGAGTCTCGCTCTGTCACCCAGGCTGGAGCGCAGTGACGCAATCTCAGCTCACTGCAGCCTCTGCTTCCCAGGTCCAAGTGATTCTCCTACCTCGGCCTCCCCAGTAGCTGGGACTATAGGTGTGTGCCACCACGCCCAGCTAATTTTTTGTGTGTATTTTTAGTAGGGACAAGATTTCACCGTGTTGGCCTGGCTGGTCTCAAACTCCTGGCCTCAAGTGATCCGCCTGCCTCAGCCTCCCAAAGTGCTAGGATTACGGGCATGAGCCACTGCGCCTGGCCTGTATGCTGTTTTAATAAGATACTTGACAACCTGTCATTTTAAAAGATGTCTAATTTCTCTTTGGCACAAATGACATGTATTTTTCTTAATGAAAAAACTTTTAAGGAAAAATACGTGATTTTGTCCTGTTTGGCTTTAGATTTTAGAATTCAGTTATTTCAGGGCGTTCTTACCTTGATGTAAACAAAACCTGCTTACCAAACTGAACATGACCATTCCCTTTATTTAGAGCTCTCTCTGTTTGTACTTTGTTGGCATCCTCAATATCTTAACATGAAAGTGTGAATGTTAACGTCAGTCGATTGTCAACAAGATGGCAAGATTTGTCCTCCCGATTTTTCTGTAACATGCCATAGCAAGAACAAAAAAGTTTCTTTTTTTGTGGGGTTTTCTTGGCTATTGATTACAATTTAGAGATCATCAACTGATGGACATTCTAAAATAGCTTTGGTTTCCTAGAAATATGTTTGTCTACTCGAAAGTGTGTGATCTTAAGAAAACTTAACCATATACAAATGAGTTTGTTTTTTGCTTTCTTTCTTCAGGGGAAAGTAGTTCATCAAAGTTTAAATATTATGAATTCCTTCTCACAGAAGGTAAAAATACAGCAAATACGATCTTTGTCAGAAGATGTGCGATTTTACTATAAACGATTACGGGGCAATAAGGAAGACTTGGAGCCAGGAAAAAAATCAAAGGTTTGAAGATGTTATGTGTGAGAATTCCCATCGGTTAATATTTTGTTTTATGACCTTCTGTGGATTTGAAATTCATGGTTCTCCTGTGCCTCTTTATAGATTGCAAACATTTATTTTGATCCTGGACTACAGTGTGGGGGATCATTGCTATGTTGGCTTGCCTTTTCTATCCAACTGTAAGTGATCTTACTGTTCTCCCACATGTTTTCACTGCCCCCAAAATATTTTTTTAGTAAGAGGCTGCCACTTTGAAAGTACATTACTGTCTTTTGTTACTATAGACATTATTTGAAGGAAAATTGACAAGTGGGTATAGATGCAGGTTAAATATGTCATAACTTATGTTTCCTTGTTTTAGCTGAACCCAAAGTGCAGCCTGGTGTAGCCATGCAGGAAGATATGTGGGATGCTGACTGGGATTTGCATCAAAGTCTCTTCAAGAGCTGGGCAGGAATAAAGGAAAATTCAGGTCATAGGTGAGTGGTTTATGTTTATTTATTTTAGCCATCTTTACAAGTTTGAAACATATTGCTTTCCAAATTTTATTCTTATATTAGATTGTTTTGCTTTATAGCTAAGAAAAAATGCCTGATTTTCAGAAAGTTACTTGTGAGACATCTTAAATTGCCATTTTAACTATATGTTGCTTGGAAACATACATACTGTCATTTTTCTCTTTTCTCCAATGCTTTAGATACTTCTTATACTCCAAGAAAATATTTGAAGTTGTCTTTATGTAGGATGACTACAGTATTCACCTTAGACTCATCCATTTGCATAGGAAAGGAAGTTTTTACCTACCACTGACCTCTGTTAAAGGCAAGGAAAACATTTTCTAGGTTTACACCCACCTAGACACTTGGTGCAAGATCAAGTGTCTGTTGGCTTATTGTGAAAACACTACCTCCTTCCTTTCTAAGTGCTGAGTTGTTAGGGAGCTCACACGGCTCCATTCAGACAGGCTCCACAATGTTTCTTTGGCAGGTAGGAAATGTACTTCTAAAGACAAATCAATACTACACCTGGATTCCAAAACAAAAATGTATTGATTTAGTAGTCTAGAAATCTGGTCTTTTCGTGTACTTCAGAAAGGAATTTGGCTAGAATAATGACAGTGTGGCAGTTGATAGAAACTGCTCTCCTCAAGCAGTTAATTTGAAATATACTTGTTGGCATCAAGATATTCCCATTTAAGAGTACTGTAAATTCTCAAACCATTCATAATTGAATTGGAGGATTTGTTTATCTGAACTGTCTGCTATGAAAAGTTTTCTTAAGGCAAAAGAAAGTTGAATGTTTGCTTTAAGATGGTTAAAATGAATACAAAAGAGACTTCCCCAATGGACTTGCTGAGAGAACACGAATTAAAACTCTCCTTTGTACCCTGTATTTCCACAGTGTACATTATAAAGGACAAGCAAGCCTCAAATGTTAATGTCCAATTATGAACACATAACTTACAGTGCTGCCTTAGGGTCAGCTGCTAAGGAACCTCTTCACCTCCTATCCACAAAAAGCCTGCCTTCCTCCCTGTGTCCCCAGAACCCCATTGCTAAGACCTGGGCTCCCTGTCTGTACTGTGCACCATATCCTAAATGCACAGTGGATGTGATGTTCTCCCTGCTCCTGCCTTTGTGTTACTTTGTCACGTGTGCGTTACAGAAGATTTCTGCTACTAGTCTTATACACCTGTACTCAAGTACACCACAGCAATCGTGTTAGGGGTTAAAATATGCTTCAGCATTTAGTCCCAGCGATCTTAGCCCCATTTATAATGTGTCCTTGGGAATGTGTTGTGAGTTCTAAGCAACTGGCTTGTACATACTTATGAGTAGGGAAATATTCAGATGAGGTCCTGAATATTTCTGAAAGCTTTACATGTATCTGCACAAAACCTTCATAGGTTTTACCTCTGTTGTCTACTGATGCCTTCATCGACTGTGAGGATTTGTTTGTTTTTATATCAAGGGGGGAAAAAAAGCCATATGCCAAGCAATGCACTGCCTTCTCATTAGTTCTGCTGAAAATGTTATTAGCACCCTGGTTGTGAATGTCTAGATCTTTCCCCCAGGCACGTAAGATCCTTTAGAGTCTGTGTAACATCATGTGTTACTTGCATATCCCTGAATTTTCCAAATAGGTTATCTAATACAGACCAGCTTTTTCTACTGAATTTATACTTGAAAAGGTTTTTCTAAACTAACACAGGATTACATTAATGCCATTGGTACTATTCCTAAGATTTATCATCCTTTCCATATTCAGTACAGAAACAATACAGAGGATCTGTGACAGATATTTTGGCAACTCTCTGTGCCAGTATAGAGACATCATATAGCATTACAAGGATAGTAAAATACTATAATGCATAAACATGTTTTTTCAGGGCCAGCATAAAATTCTCAAGTACATAAGCCTAATCGAATTTCTTATGTTCAGAAGACTCAGATATTTCATTTTGATACAGTGACTTACAAATTATTTTTCTAGATTGAGTGCTATGTTTGAAGTAAATACAGACCTTCAAAAAAATATAATATCGAAAATCACTGCTGAGCTCTCCTGGCCTTCCATACTTAGCTCACCCCGGCACTTGAAATTTCCACTTACTAATACAAACTGCTCCTCAGTAAGTATTCAAAGTGACCCTGGTTTTTGGAAATACATACTAGGATTGTAAAGTATTTACTCTTGCTTTAACCATAGAAATCTTTCATTTAATGTTTCATTATTTTGTTTAAGGAAGAAGAGATTACTTTAGAAAATCCTGCAGATGTTCCTGTCTATGTTCAGTTTATTCGTCTGGCTTTATATTCCAACCCTTCAGTGTTTGTAGATAAGTTAGTATCAAGGTAAGTGTTGCTTTGGATCATCAGAATGTTTCTATGTAGTCTTAAATCAGTATTTGATTCACTTAAAAAGCCTTATTGCAGCTCATTCAGTAATAGCTTTGACTCAGAAGTTCTGGATCTATAAGGTTGAGAGAGAAGGTTTTAGGCAGGTTTAGGTTGACACTGTGTGAAACATCCAGAAAAACTTTCAATATAAGACAAGAAAAAGTAACATAGAACTCCCTTCTAAAAATTTATAAAGAGAAAGCAGATGAAACCTTTCAAATATTTTAGTTTTTTTTTTTTTTTAATTGCATTTTAGGTTTGGGGGTACATGTGAAGAACACGGAAGATTGTTGCATAGGTACACACATGGCAGTGTGATTTGCTGCCTTCCTCCCCATCACTATATCTGGCATTTCTCCCCATGCTATCCCTCCCCCAACTCCCCACCCCCCACTATCCCTCCCCTTTTCCCCCAACAGACCCCAGTGAGTGATACTCCCCTCCCTGTGTCCATGTGTTCGCATTGTTCAACACCCGCCTGTGAGTGAGAACATGCGGTGTTTGATTTTCTGTTCTCGTGTAGTTTGCTGAGAATGATGGTTTCCAGGTTATCCATGTCCCTACAAAGGACACGAACTCATCGTTTTTGATGGCTGCATAATATTCCATGGTGTATATGTGCCACATTTTCCCTGTCCAGTCTATCATCGATGGGCATTTGGGTTGGTTCCAGGTCTTTGCTATTGTAAACTGTGCTGCAATGAACATTTGTGTGCATGTGTCCTTATAGTAGAACGATTTATAGTCTTTTGGATATATACCCAGTAATGGGATTGCTGGATCAAATGGAATTTCTATTTCTAGGTCCTTGAGGAATCGCCACACCGTCTTCCACAATGGTTGAACTAATTTACACTCCCACCAACAGTGTAAAAGTGTTCCTATTTCTCCACATCCTCTCCAGCATCTGTTGTCTCCAGATTTTTTAATGATCGCCATTCTAACTGGCGTGAGATGGTATCTCAATGTAGTTTTGATTTGCATTTCTCTAATGACCAGTGATGATGAGCATTTTTTCGTATGTTTGTTGACTTCATGTATGTCTTCTTTTGTAAAGTGTCTGTTCATATCCTTCGCCTACTTTTGAATGGGCTTGTTTGTTTTTTTCTTGTAAATCTGTTTCAGTTCTTTGTAGATTGTGGTTATCAGCCCTTTGTCAGATGGGTAGACTGCAAAACTTTTTTCCCATTCTGTTGGTTGCCGATTCACTCTAATGACTGTTTCTTTTGCTGTGCAGAAGCTGTGGAGTTTGATTAGGTCCCATTTGTCTATTTTGGCTTTTGTTGCCACTGCTTTTGGTGTTTTGGTCATGAAGTCCTTGCCTACGCCTATGTCCTGAATGGTTTTGCCTAGATTTTCTTCTAGGGTTTTTATGGTGTTAGGTCTTATGTTTAAGTCTTTAATCCATCTGGAGTTAATTTTAGTGTAAGGTGTCAGGAAGGGGTCCAGCTTCTGCTTTCTGCACATGGCTAGCCAGTTTTCCCAACACCATTTATTAAACAGGGACTCGCTTCCACATTGTTTGTTTTTGTAGGTTTGTCAAAGATCGGGTGGTTGTAGATGTGTTGTGTTGCGTCGGAGGCCTCTGTTCTGTTCCATCGGTCTGTATCTCTGTTTTGGTACCAGTACCATGCTGTTTTGATTACTGTAGCTTTGTAGTATAGTTTGAAGTCCGGGAGTGTGATGCCTCCAGCTTTGTTCTTTTTGCTTAGAATTGACTTGGCTATGCGGGCTCTCTTTTGGTTCCATATGAAGTTTAAGGTGGTTTTTTCCAGTTCTTCGAAGAAGGTCTTTGGTAGCTCGATAGGGATAGCGTTGAATCCGTAAATTACTTTGGGCAGTATGGCCATTTTGACAATATTGATTCTTCGTAGCCATGAACATGGAATATTTCTCCATCTGTTTGTGTCCTCTCTTATTTCATTGAGCAGTGGTTTGTAGTTCTCCTTGAAGAGGTCCTTTACATTCCTTGTTAGTTGTATTCCTAGGTATTTTATTCTCTTTGTAGCAATTGTGAATGGCAGTTGGTTCTTGATTTGGCTGTCTTTAAGTCTGTTGTTGGCGTATAGGAATGCCTGTGATTTTTGCACATTGATTTTATATCCTGAGACTTTGCTGAAGTTTCTCATCAGTTTGAGGAGATTTTGGGCTGAGACGATGGGGTCTTCTAGATATACAATCATATCGTCTGCAAATAGAGACAATTTGACTTCCTCCTTTCCTATTTGAATACCCTTTATTTCTTTTTCTTGCCTGATTGCTCTGGCTAGAACTTCCAGTACTATATTGAATAGGAGTGGTGAGAGAGGACATCCTCGTCTAGTGCCAGATTTCAAAGGGAATGCTTCTAGTTTTTGCCCCTTCAGTATGATATTGGCTATTGGTTTGTCGTAAATAGCTTTTATCATTTTGAGATACGTTCCATCAATACCTAGTTTATTGAGACCATATTTATACCGGACCATAATTTGAAAATAAAGCACACACCTGATAATCACTCTGTGACCCCCTTTATGATGTTGCTTATGAATCAATATGTGTACATTTTTTGTTTTAGGTTTAACTTGAGTAAGGTGGCAAAGATAGATTTGAGAACACTAGAATTTCAAGTCTTCAGAAATAGTGTAAATATTCAAACTTCATACTGTTCCAAATAAATTATTCTATAACATCCGTGTAAATATGAAAGAAAATTATAAGCTACGCTTAAATTTGTCTGAAGGGTAAGTTACTGAAGAAGTCAGAGCAGTCCAGTAAGTATTTTAGAGGCAAATAAACCAGGAAGAGTAGGTGGGATTTAGATCAGAGTGAGGCACACTGAGTAAAAGGTTCATATTTGTGGCATTAAACATTAAGTCCATGAAGGTTTGTAATAATAACCACAGAAATTCTGAGAATATATAGATGAGGTAAATATTAATTCATAATTTATTTTTATTAAGCATCAAAATATTGAGCTCAGTCATTTAAATTTTCTTTCTGGATACTTTGTAATTAAATTGTAAGCCGTCCATGAATGCTAAACCCATTACTGGCTGTGTTCATACTTAGCACGGTAACGTGCGTGGTTTTCACTCAATGGATAATCTTATATTTATAAACATATACATAAACTGGTTTGTTCTGGGAACCAAACTGTTTTCTATCATTCAGGCCAGGTTGAGCAACCACTCATCATCCATTATTAAATAAGGCTTAATATAAGGGTGTGTGTTAGGAACTAAACACTTGGAGCTAAGGCCCCCTCAAACGGGTCCAAGCCTTTTGGCCACCATGCCCTTCTGCCCAGGGCCAAATTCAAATCTGGTCCTCTGATTCCAGAAGACTTTCCCTTACCATCATACTACATGCTCATTGCTGATCAGGAATTGCTATGAGCCTTTTCAAACCAGATCCCTTGTAGTTCTTGAAATACTGTATTCTTTCCCATAGCTTCATGTTTTAATCTGTAAGGCATATATTAGCCAAATACTTATCAGAATAGTTAGTTTTTATAAGTCTGTCTTTAAGGCGAGCTTACATAAGTAATAGTCAAAGTTGTATTTTTTTTTTCTGTTGAATAATGGCTGGGACACGACCCTAGACTGAAGTTTAGACAGTCTTGTATTCTCACCTCATGCCCCTTTCTGGGACTCTTTTTGTGCTTTGCTTTTCCCATCTGTAAGATGCCAGTGTAACAAATGTTACTGGAGGTTATCTAGAAGGCTCAGTAACCGAAACTTCCTTTCACTGTGTCTTTTTTTTTTTTTTTTCTTTTTTGAGACGGAGTCTCACTCTGTTGCCCAGGCTGGAGTGCAATGGTGCAATCTCGGCTTGCTGCAACCTCTGCTTCTTAGGTTCAAGCAATTCTCCTGCCTCAGCCTCCTGAGTAGCTGGGATTACAGGCACCTACCACACCTGGCTAATTTTTTTTTTTGTATTTTTAGTAGAAACAGGGTTTCACCATGTTGGCCAGGCGGGTCTCGAACTCCTGACCTCAAGTGATCCGCCCACCTCGGCCTCCCAAAGTACTGGGATTACGGGCTTGAACCACCGCACCTGGCCCTCTCTGCTTTTATAATAGGAGAAATTTTGCATAAGTATTAAGTGAGCTAATATTTAACTTTTTTATTTTATTAACTATAAGTCATATTTACAAGATGTAGAACACTGAACTAAGCACTGTGAGAGATAGGAAAATAAATAAGAGTATTCAAGATGTCAGAAATTTATTTTAAATAAGAAATTCAGGAGGAGGTCCTAGAGTGAGCTTAGAGTAAATTCTATCACAGGTGTCTTTACAGTGGTATAAAATGTGGTTCTGAAAATACTTGGTCTCAGGACTCCCTTACAGTCTTAAAATTATTAAGGACCCCAGAGAGGTTTCTTGTTTATATGGTTTACATCTATCAGTGTTTTGCCATGTTAGAGATCTTTAATATAGTGATTTAATTTATTTAAAATAGTAATAAACATATTCCATTTAACACAGGTTAACATCAAAAATGAAAACTATCTTTTTAAAAATCATTTAGCAAGGAAAATGGATTGTTTAAAATTTTTACAAATCTCTTTAATGACTGGCTCCCTGACTTAATAGATAGATACTCATATCTGCTTCTACATTTAGTCTCTCATGATACATTGTTTTGATTGAAACAATGTATCATAGTATATATTGAAGTATATAATGAAAACCTAACCTGCTACAGACATGTAATTAGAAAAAGAAGGAGTATTTTAGTTGCCTTTTAATTTATAACACTGTACATCAATCATTTGGAAAATACTGGTTCACGGAGACATGCAGACCTTACAAATGTTGCCACAATTTACGATGTACTATCCACAAACAAGTCATACTTATTAATGTAACCACCAGTCTCATCAGGAAACTCTTGAAGTATTGGGAAGCTGTCAAGCTCACAAGGGTGAATACAAATTATCCAAAATCCTAAGTTTTACTTGAATTTTATCATTGAAAACAAAATACTTCAGTAGGCTCACTTATGTTTGTGAAAATATCTGCCAGATACCCAAGTCCGAATAACCATAGACTGACTGTCAGTCATTCTTTCAGACATAAAGAGTGTTCCGTGAGAAAAGCAGCTAGTTCAGCTTCCATCTCAAACAGCTTTTCAAAACAACATGGTAACTGTAGAAATACTTTACATACTTCCTGTTGTATCCCACAGAATATTAAAGACATGCTCCGGGGTTGACGTTTTTACTGCATCATTGAGGACTTTTTTTTTTTTTTAACTACAAGTGCACGACACTGAAGAACACATTGGCTGCTAGAGAAATTTGATAACCACTGCCTTGATGCATGCTAAGGGCTCAGCATTCTCACCCTCCATAGCTTTTGCTGCTGACCATCAGCGCAGATGCCAACTTAGTGAAAAAGACAAGTAACATCTCTCAGTATTATTATGAAAATAGTTTTGACATTGTAGTTGATACTCTGACAGGATCCCTGAGAACCCCAGGGGTCCAAGGGTCACTCTTGGAGAACCACCACTATAAAATTATTAAGGTCCTGAGTGGTATACAGGAGACATCACAACATCCTGAAGTTTTCCCCAAATCATGAGAGTTTAAATTAGCTAGTGTTTGCTGGGAATATGTGTATAGCACATCATTGTGTCTGTCAGTTACTCCGAGTAGTTAATTTAAAAGGGAACTTATTCAGCAACCATTTTGAAGCAGTTGGAATATTCTCTTGTCTTAGTAGACTTTGACAGAAAGGAAAAACAATAGCAGTTGACACTTGAACAACACAGGCTTGGACTGTGCTGGTTCACTCATACATACATTTTTTTCAATCAAGTGCAGATGGAAAATACAATTCTCAGGATGCAAAACTGCATATACGGAGAGCCCTATTTTTTGTATAGGCACATTCCTCAGTCGCCAACTGCAGCTTGAAAATGTGCAGATTTGGTTATGCCAGGCATCCTGGAACCAATCTCTGGCATGTACAGAGACCACCGTATTTACCTCAGAAGCAAGAATTAAAAGTAGTCTGCTTCATAAAGTCTGTTGACTATAAGTTAATGTTTGTGGAATCATGCTGAAGCAAGTAGCTAGATCTGTATGTGAGAAACACACACCAGTCTACCCTAGGAGGAGCAGAAAACAATACAAAATTCACCCTCCTTCATGTTAGCGGAAGCCATAAAGAACTGGCAGACATTTATAGCCAAGTGTTGCCAACCCTTCCCTCAAAAAAGTGTACACTTAATGTTGCTTAAAAACCAGAACAGTATATCCTTATATGTGTCCTGTGACTGTTTTTTTTAATAAAAAAGCAAATGTTTTTTAACCTTAACTATAACTAGTTGTCAAAAAGTCATATTTTTTGGCCAGGTGCCATGGCTCACGCCTGTAATCCCAGCACTTTGGGAGGCCGAGGTGGGTGGATCACGAGGTCAGGAGTTCAAGACCAGCCTGGCCAAGATGGTGAAACCCCATCTTTACTAAAAATACAAAAATTCGTCAGGCGTGGTGGCAAGCACCTGTAATCGCAGCTACTCAGGAGGCTGAGGCAAGAGAATCACTTGAACCCGGGAATTGGAGGTTGCAGTGAGCAGAGATCGCACCACTGCTCTCCAGTGGGCAACAAGAGCGAGACTCTGTCTCCAAAAAAAAAAAAGAAAAAAAAGTCGTATTTTGAATATTAAACTAAGTTATGCTTTAAACTTTAAATCATCAAGTGTTTATGAAACAGTAATTGTGTATAACGTTCAAAATAAAATTCAAGGGGGAATTTACAGGAACTGGAAATATTTTTGCATGTAAAAGTACAGTACAGCCTGAAGACCCTTCCCCTAGTCCCCTTCTGAGGGGGAGGAGTGGCACAGCAGTGGCAGGCAGCGTCAGGAGGCCTGGGGTGCTGGTGTTGGTTCCGCAAGGGTTTGCTTTGTGCTAATGCATCTAGCTGTTTATCTTAGGTTTGTGTCCTTTTCTGTATGTGTGTAATATTTCAAAATTGTAAAAGGTTAAAAACAAAAAAGATCCGTATCCAAAAACAAATGCCTTGTGCAAACATTGAGGACTTTGGTGACCTGGGGGACAAAGCCCCTTTTTTGGACTTAATGCAAAGTATACATCTCATCGTTGGTAACTCTGCGCTGCTTTCCAGCTAACCTGTATCTAAACATGACAGATAAAATCGTTTACGAATTTAATCAGTTTGGAAAACTATACTGGGCTTTAGATGGGGTATAAAGGAAGAAACATTCTTCCAGAGAATATATTCATGACTCCTCTTTGTTTATCCAATGATTCAAGGCTCATCCACTGCAGCGTTCAACAGGATTTATGGAGGGCCTCTCTGGACATTTAATTTTAAAACTAATTTTAAAACCTGGAGAAAAGAAATCTGTCAAAGTGAAGTTTACTCCAGTTCACAACAGAACTGTTTCTTCACTTAGCATAGTCAGGTAGGTTCTGTGATATAGGTGTCGGTTGATTTTTACTACTTACTTAGAAGTCCTCACTTGTTTTGAGATGAATTTACGCGTCTAATTTATGAAATAGTTTGAATTCACTTTATCCAAAACACGCACACACACTTCCTGCCTGATAAAACATACCTTTATTATCAACTGCATAGTTCAAAAACATGAATAGTGGTTTACTGTATTGTATGTCTCTTAAAAATAAAAACTCTTGTCTTCTCTGTGTATTGTTGAATTCTTAACATGTAAATTCTCACCATTAAATTTAATTTCTTTGTAGTGCTTTATAAAATAACAGTAGAAATTGCAAATCCAAAGATTGTGCGAAGTTAATGAGAGAAAAATCTGTAACTCTTGTTCTTGCGTAGAAATAACCTGACTGTGATGGACGCTGTGATGGTCCAAGGACAAGGAACAACTGAGAACTTGAGGGTGGCAGGCAAACTTCCAGGCCCGGGAAGTTCCTTACGCTTTAAAATCACAGAAGCCTTGTTAAAAGATTGTACAGATAGTAAGTCTTCCTAACAGTTGCAGGGACACCAATTTTAGCATTTGCTTTCAACAGCAGATACTTTCAAAAACAACATTATTTCTCTATGTGCACACGTGTGTATTAGTTATGAATGCTTAAGATCTTAAGGAAACTCCATGTCTTGTACTTACACTTGTTTGGTTTGGATCTTTAAAGATTTAAAGTGTTTGCACTCATTGCATCCCTTAGCTGATTAACTCTCAGTATGAAATGTAAAGTATATAAAACTTTTGCATCTAAAATGATATGTCAAAGTAGATTACCTCATGATGAAAGCTGAGGAATAGCTGATCTCTCTGACGTGCAGGGATGGTTTATAACCTGTGACATACAGTAATTCATGAATAATGTATTTATCATTTGGACTGGGGGCACATGATGACAAGATGTAGTCTTATTCCTGATTTTTTTCCTTTAGGTTTAAAACTAAGGGAACCAAATTTCACATTGAAAAGAACATTTAAGGTAGAGAATACAGGACAACTTCAAATTCACATAGAAACCATTGAAATCAGTGGATACTCATGTGAAGGATATGGCTTTAAAGTTGTTAATTGTCAAGAGTTTGCTCTAAGTGCCAATGCCTCTAGAGATATAATCATATTGTAAGTATTTTATTTTAAAGTATAATGAATCACTAACTTTTTATACTAGAGTTGCTCAAACTCTATGCAAAGATAAGTTTTCATATTCACCAAAAATCTCCACAAATATATTCATTTGATTTTTTCCACTTAATCTTTAGCTAAGTTATTTCTTCATATCTTAGTTTTCAAAGTTATGAATTTTTTTCACTTAATTTTTGGTTAAGGCATTTCTTCATATCTCAGTTTTCAGAAGTTGTAAAACTTTATCTCCAAGGTAGATCAAATAATCTTAGAAATCAATTTCAAAATTATTTTCAGGGTTATGTTAAAGCAAAAGATGTTGGTATAAATTCACAGTGCCCTAGCGACAGAGATTTGTTTCATATATGTACAGTTTTTTCATGTTTTGCAGTACAAGGATGTGTAATATTTTGGTCAGAAGACACTTTTAATGCCTGTCTCAGTAATAGCTGCAGCATATTTTAACAATTAATTGATAACTTGTTTTGTTATAAAGTTTATGTAATAAAATTCAACTTCTGTCTCAACTGAATATTTAATTTTGTGATCTTTAATGTACATTAAAGATCTTTAATTACATTACATTTTAATGTACATTAAAGATTACATTTTGTGATCTTTAATGTAATTAAGTGGCTACATTATTGCATACGAGGCATACTGTTTAACACCTAAAGATGCAATGAGGAATAAGACACCTTTCCTCAAGGTGCACATAATTAGCAAAAAATAAAAATAAAATAATTGTGGCAGTAATTAATACTGTAGGAGATGATGGAAAAATCACTTGGCCCCAGATGGTTTGTTTGGATTTTTTTAAAGACATTATTGGGACTGTAGACTGGGAGAAGAGCATTGATTTAGATAAAGAAGAAAGAAGGAGGGAAGGACAGGAAGCCCAAGACCATTTTCTGAATTAATTATAGGAAACTGATTATTGTTAATTTTTAGTGTAATTTCTCTAATTATTCACAGAGTGTCGTTGTTCCTGTTATTGACCATGGGACAATAGTTTTATCACAGTAAAATGGGGAAGTTGAATGAAAGTATCAAACTCAAATTCTGTGTTATATTTCAAAGGCTTACGGGACTGGTATTATATGTAAACTGCTTGTGAGATATTTTTAAAATTTAGCCTTACTGCCATCATTCTGTTTTAGGTTTACTCCTGATTTTACAGCTTCTAGAGTTATATTCGGAAACTGAAGTTTATAACAACAAGTGGCTCTGAGTTTGTGTTTATATTGAATGCATCCCTTCCTTACCATATGTTAGCAACCTGTGCAGAAGCCCTACCTAGACCCAACTGGGAACTGGCTCTGTACATCATCATCTCAGGAATAAAGAGGTACTTGCGTCTTATTTTGAGGTTCATATTCATTCATCAGGTAACACTGTTGATTGAGTGCCCGCTGTGTGCTAGGCACTGTTCTAAATGCTGGGATATACCAGCGAACAAAAGAGAACTGTGCCTTTATCAAGCTCACAGACTGGTGGGAACAGTTAAAACTTGAGCCCTTGTTGGGTGGCATATATAATAAACAGTCTTCTTTACCTCTGAAATACAAATTAAGTACATGTTAACGTCTTTTTAAAATTCTCAGATAAAGTTACTTGACTTGGGCATTATATATATATATATATATATATATATATATAATATACTTAACACAGTAGTACGTAGGCCACATGAAACTGATTAGAAATATTTTTAAATCCTCAGTGTCTTCATCTGTTCTCAGTGTATTACTTTGTTTCAAGAATCAGATAAATTCACCTCTAAACTAATTTACATATTTATATCACGTATCCCTTAAGGAAAAAGGAAAATTCTTATTAGTAAAAGAAAAAATCAAATTCCAGGCATTTCTTCTAATACACATAATTATTGCCTCCACATAAAACCTCCATGTAAGTGGCATTCTGTAAAAATTGAGGTACAGGCTGGGCATAGTGGCTCACACCTGTAATCCCAGCACTTTGGGAGGCCAGGGCAGGTGGACCAACTGAGGTCAGGAGTTCGAAACCAGCCTGACCAACATGGTAAAACTACATCTCTACTAAAAATACAATAAAATTTGTCAGGCGTGGTGGCGAATGCCTGTAGTCCCAGCTACTCGAAGAGGCTGAGGCAGGAGAATTGCTTGAACCTGGGAGGCAGAGGTTTCAGTGAGCCAAGATTGTGCCGTTGCACTCCAGCCTGGGCAGTAAGAGTGAAACTCCATCCCCCTTGCCCAAAAAAAAAAATTGATATGCAAACTTTTATCCATAAAACTGTGATTTTTGTCTATTAAAAGTTGTCACAGACATCTTGGTTTTCTATTATATTGTACTTTCCCAAGAAACTCTGCCTTTAATATCGAATTTTGTTGCTTGTGCACTAACAAATGAATCCTGATTTTCCAACTTTTGTACCCTTGCAGTGCACTGTTTCTTTTGGTCATTGGAACAGCCTATTTGGAAGCTCAAGGAATATGGGAGCCATTTCGAAGGCGGCTATCCTTTGAGGCCTGGAACCCACCCTTTGATGTGGGAAGGCCATTTGATCTCAGGAGAATCGTTGGTATTTCATCTGAAGGAAAGTATGTTCACATGCTGGCAATAAATTCCCTAGTATGCATAGATGTGGCTGATAAAATTACAAGAAAAAAATAAGTTTGTTTTCATCTTTGCTCAGGGGAAAAAAATCTTAGTTCTGATTACTTAATAATAACCTGTATGGAACTCTGAGTGACTTAGAGCTCATACTGGATACTGTGTTTTTATTATATTGGTAAGGGTTAAAATACTTTTAGTTAGATCACTGATGGTAAATTACAGATGTTCAGATAGAATCTTAGAGAGTTGTGTAAATTCTCCCTGTTTCTGGCATTTTTTCCCTAGTGTAGTGTATATTTATGGTGGCTATACTGATGAAATTTTTAATATTAGATTTTGTAGGTTGCTATTTACTGATCTGCAGTTGGTCCCTTTTTCAGCTTGAACACACTCAGCTGTGACCCCGGTCACAGTAGGGGGTTCTGTGGAGCAGGCGGTTCATCATCCCGACCCAGTGCCGGGAGTCATAAGCAGTGTGGCCCATCGGTCCACCCACACAGCAGTCACAGCAATGGAAACTCAGCTGACGTGGAAAACTTCAGAGCCAAAACAGCCCCAAGTACCTCTAGTAGGACTGCTGCTCAAGCAGCTTCTCCACAGTCTGCTAACAAAACAAGCCCCCTCGTCTTAGATTCAAACACAGTGACTCAAGGTCATACAGCAGGCAGAAAGTCCAAAGGGGCAAAGCAGAGCCAGCACGGCAGCCAGCACCATGCCCACAGCCCTCTGGAGCCGCAGCCTCAGCCTCCTCCGCCACCGCCAGTGCCTCAGCCCCAGGAGCCGCAGCCTGAAAGGCTGTCTCCCGCCCCCCCTCACACACCTTTCCCACCCCAGAACGTGCCAGCAGCACGAGGCACAGTTCCGAGGACTCGGACATCACCAGTGTCATAGAAGCCATGGACAAAGACTTCGACCACCATGACTCCCCCAGCCCTAGAAGTGTTTACAGAGCAGCCTCCATCGCCACGGTCAAAAAGCAAAGGTAATCATCTGCTCCCACTGCCGGAGATCCGTGATGTGTCAGGGAAAAGCCGCTGCATCCCTAAGGAGCTGTTGTAATCATGGTTGTGGAAAACAACTAATTTAGTAGGTTCTTCTGGCTCAGATTTATCTCTAGCATTGGACTTCACCTTTTCCGTCAAAATGCAAGTAGAGGTATCTGTCATGAAAGATACATGTGTATTTCTTAGATGGTTTACAAAATCAAAAACTTTGTGGAATCTGCTGTTTTTCTTTTCAGCTGCCTGTGATTGTGTTACTGTGATAGATTTAGCTGTTTTTAATCGTTAAAATAATTTGGAGCACAGTGGTAAAATGGAGACCATCTGCCTTTTAACTCGAAATTAGGATTTCTTTACTTCAGAGCAGGGGTTGGCAGACTACAGTTAGCAGGCCGAATCACCACCTGGTTTTATAAATAAAGTTTTATTGGAATACAGCCATGCTCGTTTGTTGGTATAGCCTCAGCTTTCATGCTTCTATGGCAGGGTTAAATAATTGTGACCAAGACAGTATGGCCCACAAAGCTGAAAATATTTGCTATCTGGCCCTTTACAAAAAAAGTTTGCCAACCCTGCTTTAGAGTTCTGCTTACTGTATTAGTTGTCTTCTGAGTAACAAATACCCCAAAACCCAGAGGCTTAAAAGAACATGTACTTTTATCTCACAGTTACTGTGGTCAGGGACTTGGGTACAGCTTAGCTGGGTTCCATGGCCCTCATAAGACCGCAGTCAAGGTGTTGGCCAAGCCTCATGTCATCTTAAGGTTCAGCTAAAGGTGGACCTGCCTCCACATTCACACAGGCAGTTGATGGTGGGATTCAGTTCTTCATGGGCTGTTGGATGGAGGGCCCCAGCTCCTTGCCGACTATGGCCAGGGGTCTGTCATGGTTCCTATCCACAGGGCAGGTCACAGTTTGGCAGTTGGCTTCCCCAGAACCAGCAAACAAGAGGGCAAGGAAGAAGCGAGCTGGCAGGATGGAAGTCACCATTTCTTATGACCTAATCTGGGAAGTGACATCCCATTAATGTTGTTTTCTGCTCATTAGAAGTGTGTTCCGGCCCACACTCCAGGAGAGAGAACCGCACATGGGCATAAATACCAGGAGGTAGGCACCACTGGGAGCTTAGAAGTCTGCACCACACACAGATAGGTAAAACAGTTTGTGAGCTCCAGAATCAAAAGGTAAAAACCAGTAAATAGCCTGTAGTTTAGTTTATATTGCAGTTTCGTCCCTTCACAGCCTGAGCGTTTTTGCATCTTCCTTTCTCTCTTGTGGCAGCCATTATTATTATATTATATTATATTATGTTACATATATTATTCCAAGCCTATATCAGTCCCTTCCAGAATGGCTTACCAAGGAGTTTTTGGCTTCAGTTTATACAGAAAATGGGGATCTTGGCAGCCCTAAGAGGCCAGAGAAAACCTGACATCCCAGAATCTAGAAGTTTTAGGTAATTTTTTAGTCCCAGTAATATGAAAACTAGCTCTATTGAATCCTCTTGGAATTATACCCATTCAGATTTGCAAAACAGTAAAATGTCTAGAATATTATTGGTTAACCTCTTCTACAGAAATCCTTTTTTGGTTAACCCATTATTAACCGAGCTTACATATTTTAGGGTAAATTTTAGAATAATCATAAGTGAATACTGAAAAGTTCTTTTTTAATTAGATCAAGTTACATAGCATTTTTTCCCCACATTTAGAGCATGAATAAAATAAATCCATATTATCCTATCTTATCACAAAGAAAGAGTTGGGCAGTGACATTGAGTACTTCATTCCTGTGTCTAACACAGTCTTCCAACGTCAGCATGATAGGTCCAATTCTATTTTCAGGGTCACTTATTGAGAACATACATTTTCAAATGAAATGCTTTTTAATTTTCACAGTGGTTCTGGAGTCAGCCTACTAAAAGACACTCAGGGAGGGAGCATGTGTACCACATTATTGGTAACTCTTGAGCCTGTGAGGAGACGGTGGTTACGGACTTCACAGGAGCGGCTCTTCTACTCGATATCCTTCCCACTGATGCTGTTTCGAAAAAAGGAAGGAGCCTGTGTCTGTATTTTTTTCTTCTTCAGTGTTTTTGTTGAAGTATAACGTACATATAGAAAGATGGTCTTTAAAATGAACTTTAAAAGGTGGGCATTGATCTTGGGGTTGCAGACTAGTAGTATGTCATGAAACTACAGACTTCCAGCTGGGCACAACCTTTATAATCTTTCAAAAGCTCACCCCCCACATCCCTGCAAATAGCAGGTTTACATTAAATATGAACATTATCTTTTCAGAGGCAACACGTTCTTTTTTTAATCCCCCCTGGTATCTCAAACAAAAATTATTTCTTGTAATGAGCTTATGTAATTTCTGGCTTTTGGAAGCTGCTCAGAATGACCTCTTCAAGTGAATGTGTTGATCTCCCCTGGATCTTGCCTTCTGCAGTTGGATGGCTTGCAAGCAATCCCATCATGCTATGCCATCTCTCCAGTCACTGTCTCCAGTGAAAGATGATGCCCAGAAGTGCTCCCTGTTCATGGTTGGCCTGAGCAGGGACTCATGTAGCTGAATAAGCATTAGATTCTGTACTTCTTTGGTTTCTTCCACCTGTAACACCTAAACCCCATGGACTGAACAACAGCAATTGCAGGATTGAGGGCTAAAACCCAAGAAGCCGTGAACTTGGCACAGCTGGTCTCAGTATCTGCATTAACCATAGAAATGATGGTGCTTGTGGCCATTCTCATTTCTGGCTTTGACTTTATCAAGGGTAGGGAGAGACAGAGAGGTGCGGCATCATGAGACCAGGCTATGCCATTAGGCAGGTACAGTTTATATCCTGACTCTGCCCCCTTACAAACTTTGACTTTGGAGAAAATGACTCCCTTGAGCCTCCACTTGTTATTTTTAAAGTCAAGAGAACAAGTTACCGCCCACATCATAGGGTTTCGCTACTGCTGTGGTTATTATTGGGGCAGGCGGTGGCACATGCCATCTGTAGCCTGCTGAGTTGGAAGGTGGCTGTGGAGCATCCCGAGCAGAAGCATCTGCTTGGAACTTGGTCTCGAAGGTAATCATCGGGACAACAGAGAATCCCGAGGGCAAGGCCAAACAATAAGGCAGCCAGCAGATAGCATGACAGAAAGCAGCAGAAGTGTGGTGAGCACATCCCAGCAGGCAGGGCCGGGCAGAGCAGAGACTGAAGAGTGCTCACAGAGCCTGGACTTCAGGACATTGTTTGTGATCTTGGCAAGAACAATTTGTGTGAAGCGCAACCACTTCTGACAGACCAAGTCACTGTGGCTTAGAGTAACTTTCACATTAGACTGTTAGTAGTAGCCATTAACTAGTGAGTGTGTTGGGGACCTTTACTCTTTAACCTGTATTTTCCCTGTTTAATTTTTAACAAGAAAAAGGCATGCATGTATTGTACGGTGGGGTTTTTTTTTTAATATATAGAGTTACAACCAAGAAGGCAGTATTTTTGATGAAAAATGAGTAACACATGGGAACATGGTGCTTGAAAGTATCTCTGGGCCAAGGTCAGAAGGCCCATAGACCTGAGACGGCGGTGCTGAGCCACGTTTGCCAAGGTTCCAGATGTGATCACGGTGTCTTGTGTGCCCTGGTGACTGGCACTGCTGGCTACAGTTTTCCAGTAAGGCAACACTGGGCAGAACAGGAGCAAGCCCCAGTTTGTGTGATTCTAACTCGTACACTGTGCTGCCTCCTCAAAGAAAAGGAGAGGGGGGAAGAAAATGAGGAGATGGTTGGTGAAACCAAGTGCCCAGGAGGTGGAGTGCGCCAAGACCCAGTTTGGTAGATAATAAAAGGATGGACACTCTGCAGGTGTGCAGATGTGGGTGAGCTGGGAAAGATGGAGAGGCAGGATACGAGCTTTCACTTGAACTCGAGGAGCTGACTTGAGGCTGCATGTGGGTTTAGGGAAGTTTTTATTTGAGCTAAGTCATCATCTAAGACTGCTGGGGGAAGTGGTAGGGTAGAAACACAAAATAGACAAAGTTTGTAGTAGTCAAATTCCACGTCACTGAGAATGTTGTAGACGGGGGAGTCAGCAGGGGCAGGAAACTTGCATTTGCATGCTGTCCCCTTCAGCAATGTTGGAGGCCCAGCCAAGGGCTACCAAGGCAGTGCCTCAGGTTTGTGTCACTTTCTCAGTTGTACCCTGTAGCCCAGCGGTGAAGAGTGAAAACTGGAGAGTTGGTGGAGTTAGGACAGTGCTGGAGTTCTGTGGGGCAGGGACAGCAAAAAGACAGGGAGTGAGGATGTTACAGGAGTGCTGGCAGGAGAGCAGTGAGGTGCTGTGCTGGACAGTGTGGAACTAGCAGCATGGGGGAGGACCTTCAGCCAGAAGGAACCTCACAGATGGAGAACATGGATGATGAGTCAGGGATGGGAAATCTGACAGTTTGAATTTCGGGGGATGGTGGGAGCAAGGAATGTTAGAGTAGATCTAAAGGAGGTGTGAGAGTAAGGTTTCAGAGGAAAAGCAGTTCTGGGCAATACCAGGTTCATAGGTGCAGCCTTGGAAATGGGATGCCAGAGTGAGCTAGAGGTGAGGTCCACAGCCCTTATACAACATTCTGGGTGTCTCGTGTGTTTGGGAGTTCAGAATTTTGGAAGGGTGTGCAGTGCATACACACACAATGCATTAGAATGTAAAAGTAGGTGAACATCAGGTCAGCCATCAAAAATGTATGGTCATATTTAGTTTTGTTTCTAAATGAGTTCGGAAAAAAAAGCCTTGAGAGTTTTTTGAATTTCAGAGTTCCAAATAAAAGATTGTCGACCTGTATAAGGCGTGGGAGGTCAAGGGTAAGAGGAAGTCCGTAAGTGTGATGCCAGCACCCCTGAAGCCTGGGGAGATTCTTTCTGGAGGTCACAGTTGGTGATTCTCTAGAGGTGTTCCAGAGATGCCTCTCTCCGGTGCTGTCACCGATATGACAGGGCCTGACGTGGGACCACACATGTTCAGAGAACCCATTTGCTAGTGATTGAAACTTCCCTGAAGTAATTCTTTTGGGTGGAAATGAAATGAAATGATTTTAAATGGGAGAGAGCCAACTAACTAGCTCAGACTAGCAGTTCATTTCAGAACAACTAGCTCAGACAAATTCATTACACAGCGTTTAGTGACGATAAAGACTAAGTAAACGGCTAGGACATGCTTTTTACATTGATAATTCATACTGTGCCTACATTTAAAACAGATTAGAGGGAGTTGAAATTATCAAAGCACGTACAAAACAGTGAATAAAAGTCAGAAATGGTTTTTGGTGTTTCATCTGTTTTTTAGTTATGGTACTAGCAGCAGAAACCTAGAGTCAAGTTAGCTGTTACCATTGTGTTAAATTGAACTGCAAATTTTCTGGCAGTTATGGTTGAGGAAAAATGTCATGTAGTTCTCCTGAAGGAAAATGGGGCATAGGAGTTCATCTGAAAAAAACAGAGTTTGCCGGCATTAAATTCCTGTCTGAATCTGAGGACATCGAGTAGTAGAATGGACATCATGTCTCTGTTAGAGACTATGGCAGTGTTCTTCACAGAGATGCTTTCTATCAGCCCCCTGTCAAACCCAACATCTTCACATTGAATGAGAACTCCTCACTTATATTGTGCCTCTCAAATGAACATTCAGCCTCCCCCACATGCACAGCATTTATGGTGACCATGGGTAAGTACAGCTAGTGGATGGTTCTCTACTATAAATATTTAGCAACCTAAGTGTTCTTACATATACTGAGGTTAGCCCCAAGGTACCCTACAGTCAGAGACAAATGGTTTTGTCAATAAAGAGTCCTGGTTTTTGGTTTTGGGGAGTTTTTTTTTGAGACAGAGTCTCACTCTGCCACCCAGGCTGGAGCGCAGTGGTGTGTTCTCAGCTCAGTGCAGCCTCCCAGACTTAAGGGATTCTTCTACCTCAGCCTTCCAAGTAGCTGGAATCACAGGCATCTACCACCATGCCTAAGTTTTTTCTTTTTTTGGGGGGCGGGGGGCGGAGAGACAGGGTCTCCCTGTGTTCCCCACACTGGGCTCAAGCAATCCCCCACCTCAGCCACCCAAAAGTACTGGGATTACAAGCGTGAGCCACACTGTATCTGGCCACTTACTTGTTTTTTAGCTTTTTATTTTGAGATAATTGTAGATTCTCATGCAAATAATAAATTCAGAGATCCCATATACCTTTTACCCAGTTTCCCTCAATGGCAACATATTGCAAAACCACTGTACAATATTACACCCAGGATAGTGATGTTGATAACAGCCAAGACACAGAACATTTCCAAGTGCACAGGAATCCTCATGGGCCCTTTTCTGGCCACATCCACTTCTTTGCTTCTTCAGCCTCCCCCTTAGTCTGGCAGCTATTTGTGATTCCATTTATGTAACATTCTTGAAATGACAAAATTGTGGAAATGAAGGAGATTAATGGTTGCCAGACTAAGGAGAACTTTCCCCAAAAGGAATGTACCCTTTGGGTTTTTCTGAGTAGTTTAATTCTCTGGAGACTCACCAGTTTGTTTCTTTTTATTGCTCAGTAGTAGTCCATCATATGGATGTACTATAGTTTTTTTAGATACTTGCTTATTGAAGAACATTTGGATTATTTCTAATTTAGGACTGTTATGTATAAAGATGCTATAATATCTGTGTACACGTTTTTGTATGAACATAGAACTTCATTTCTCTGGGATATGTGCCCAGGAATGAATTTGTTGGGTCTTATGATAGTTGCATATTTCATTTTTCAAAGAAACTGCCAGAACGTTTTCTCCAATGACTATGCTGTATTGCATTTCCACCAGCAATGTAGGAGTGATCCAGGTTCTCCACATCCTCACCAGCATCTTCATTTTTTCTGTTGAAGCTATTCTGATAAGTGTGTAGTGATGCTTCTTTGTGGTTTTTATTTGCAGTTATTTTCTAATGGAAAATGAGGTTGAATACATTTTCATGTGCTTATTTGCAATCTGTATGTTTTCCTTGGTAAAATATCTTCTTCATGTCTTTTGCACATTTTTAAAATTGGATTGTTTGGAGTTTTTTTACTATTGATTTTGAGAGTCATTTACATATTCTAGATACTAGTACTTTGTCAGATATGTGGTTTGCAAATTTTTTTTACTTGTCTGTAGTGTGTCTTTTTATCCTTCTGTAGTCCACGATTCATTTTGAGTTCATTTTTATATGAAGTGTGAAACTTAGTTTGGAGTTCACTTTGACTTAAAGTAGGGGGAAGATGCTAATTTTAAACTCACTTTCCTAATAGTCACAGGGCTGTTCACATCATCTGTTTCATATTTGGTGAGTTGTGGTAATAGTGTTTTTCAATCAAGTGGTCCATCATTTCATCTAAGTTACCACATTTATGTGAAGAGTTGTTTGTAGTATTCCCTTACCATCATGTGATGTCCGTAGTGTCTATAGGAATATCCTGTTTCATTTCTGGTATTGGTAATTTGTGTCTTTTTTTTTTAGTTATTTTTGTTTGTTTATTTGTTTGGGGGCTTTTTGTCAGTCTTGCTAGGTTTGTCAGTTTTATTGATCTGTTCAAAGAACAGCTCTGTTTCACTGATTTTTCTTCATTGCTTCTCTGTTTCAGTCACAGTGCCTTCTGTTCTTATCTTTATTATTATCTTCCTCCTGCTTACTTAGGTTTATTTTTCTGCTCTTTTTTTAGGTACGTAAGGTGGGAGCTTAAATTGTTAATACAAGACTTTTCCGCCCTTTTCATGTATGCTTTTAGTGCTATAAATTTCCTTCTTAGGCCTGCTTTATTGATGTCCCGCAAATTTTGGTATATGGAACTTTGAATTTCATTCCATTCCATTTTTTTTTCTTTTGAGACTTTCGGTGACCCATGAATAATTTAGAAGTGTGTTGCTTGCTTTTCAGTCTTCCAAGATTGGAGATTTTCCTGTCTTTCTGCTATTGCTTTCTACTTTGAATGCACTATAGTTGGAGAATACACTCCGAATGATTTCATTTCTTTTAAATGTGTTGAGGTTTGTTTTCTGGCCCAGGGTGTGGTCTGTCTTGGCATATGATCCATGGGCACTTGAAAAGAATGTATGTTCTCCTGTTCTGTGTGGACTAGTTTATATATATATCCATTAAAGTATGTTGGTTGACGATGGTGTTAAGTTCTTTCATTTCCTTTCTGATTTTCTGTGTAGTTGTTCTACTGTTGAGAGAAGGTTGTTGATATCTCCAAATGTAATTGTGGATTTCTCTTTTAGATGTTTCTGCTTTACATAGTTTGTAGTGCTTTTGTTTGATGCATTTACATTTAAGATTGCTATAATTTGTTGGTGGATTGACCTTTTTATCATTATATGATAAAATGTTCTTGTTTCTAGTAATTTTCTTTCCTCTCAAGTTTATCTAATATTAATATAGCCATTCCTGCTTTCCTTTAATTAATGTTCCCATGATCTTTTTTCCATCCTTTTACTTTAGCCTGCCTATGTCATTATATTAGAGGTTTCTTATAGACAACATGTAATTAGGTCATGAGTTTTAATCCAGTCTGTCAGTCTCTTTCTTTTTAATTATGTAATTAGACCGTTTATTTTAATGTACTTATTGATATGTTAGGACTTAAATCTGCCATTTGATTTTTATTTTGTTTTCTCTATTTTCTTTTTCCTGTATTCTTGTGGGTTACTTGTATATTTTTTAGAATTCTGTTGGGATTTATCTGTAGCACTTTTGAGTGTCTCTCTTCAGATAGCTTTTTTAGTGGTTGGTCTAGGTATACGTTATATGTACATAACTTATGGTCCTGGCGTCATCATTTTACCATTTCAAGTGAACTGTAGAAACCTTATCTCCCTTTGTTTCTTTGCCTTCCCCCAGTTGTCTTAAATATTACCTCTACGTACATTTAGAACCAAATCAGATAGTGTTTGAATTTTTGCATCAATCATCAAACATAATTTAGAAAACTCAAGATATGAAGGAAATCTTGTTTTATTTATATTTTTTCCTAATTCTCCAGGGTTCCTTCTTTCATCATTTCGTTTCTGTTTTGATAACTTCCTTCAGCCATTTTCTTAGGGTAGGTCTGTTGGATATGAATTCTCTGAGTTTTCTTTCGTCTGAAAGTGTCCAAGTATTCCTGAAGGATATTTACATTTGAGTATAGGATTCTGGAGTGACACTTGTTTTCTTTGAGTGCTTGAAAAATGCTTCCTTTTAGTCTCCATGGTTTCTAATGAGAAATCTGTCATTCTAATTGTATTTTCCCTCTAGGTAATGGGTCATTTTCTCTGGCTGATATCAAAGTTTTTTTGTCTTTAGTTTTCACAAGTTTGAGTCCCCTTTCTGTTTACCCCATTTTGAGGTTTGCTCTTTTTTTTAATCTATAGGTTTAGTCTCACTCAATTTAGGAAGTTTTCACCCATTGCTTCTTCATGTACTTCTTCAGTCCTCACTTTCTCTGCTTTCCTTCTGAGACTTTCATAAGGGACACGTTGGATCTTTTGTTATAATCACACAGGTCCCTGCAGCTTGGTTTTTGTTTTGTTTTGTTTTGTTTTCTGGGGGGAGGTCCATTTTCTCTCATGATTTCTAATTGTCTATATTTGTTTACTGATTATTTCCTGTCTCCTCTGTTCTGTTGAGATTTTTCAGTTCTAAAATTTCCATTTTGTTCTTCTTTATAGCTTGTATTTCTTTGCTGAGGCTTTCTGTTTTTTTCAGTTGTTTCAAGCATGTTCATAATTCCTTCATTGAACAAGCATTTTTATGATGGCTTTGTCAGATAATTCCAACATCTCTCTCATCTCAGCGTTGGCATCTGTTTATTGTTTTGTTTGTGTTTTCATTTAGTTTGAGAAATGTATGATTCTTGGTATGAAGAGTGGCTGTAGGTTGAAACCTGGATGATTTGAGTGTTAATGTTCTGAGACTGGATCTTACCTAAACCTTCTGTTTTAGCTGGCTTTCTCTGACTACTCTGGCAGAGGAAGAGGAAGGGGTTGTACCACCTTCTTATTGCCAGGTGGAGTTAGAAGTCCTGGTTTCCTGCTGTCCTCTGTTAACACCCAAGGGCAGGGAGGCTCCTCATGACTGCTGGGTAGGGCTGGCAGTTCCGGTTCCCATGTTGTCTCTGCTGACCCCGCTGGGCAGTGGTAGAAGTCCTGACTGTCCACTAGGCCTCCTCTGTCACCACCTCAGTGGCAAAGGGAGGGGAGAGTTGGCTCCTTAAATGCCTGGCCGGGAGGGGGTGTTCCTTACTGACTGGCTGGGATGAAAGGCTCAGCTCCCTGCTTAGCCGTCCCTGACAGCATTGTCACAAGCATGCTGGGATGTCTGGTTACAGCCTTGCAGGGGTGGAAGTCTTGGCTCCCACTTTGGCCTTTGTTGGCATGGGCAGAGATGGCACCCCCTGTTCTTACCCTGGTGTTGGGCTGGAGCCCTTGTCTTGCGGGACTGCCCCTTTCCTGCACCTTTCGCTAAAGAGAGCTGGCTTTCATCAAGGCTTTGTTTATGTGTGCACGTTGGTGTTTCTGGGTGGATGTGTGTGGCGAAAACAAAACCTGGGAATCTTACCGTCATGCCTGTCCTTAGACCCCAGTGTCCCTCCAGTCTGTCACCTTCTCTCTGCCTTTCAGAGTCATCTTCTTTGCTTTTTATATGCTGCCTAGAGTTTTTAGTTGTGCTTGGCAGGAAGAATAAGGAAAAGATCTACTCCGTCTTCCCAAAAGCATAAGGCTCCAGATTTTTTTATATGAGATTTATGTTTCCCAATTAGGGAAAACCTTGGGCTCCACTAAGTGTAGAGACTGAAATGGGATTAGAAAGTCATTCATATAGGCCAGGCGCAGTGGCTACACCTGTAATCCCAGCACTTTGGAAGGCTGAGCAGGCAGATCATGAGGTCAGGAGTTCAAAGCCAGCCTGACCAACATGGTGAAACCCTGTCTCCCATTAAAAATAATAATAATAATAATACAAAATTAACTGGGCCTGGTGGTGCGCACCTGTAATCCCAGCTACTCAGGAGACGGAGGCAGGAGAATTGCTTGAAACCTGGAGGCCAAAGTTGCACCGAGCCACGACTGCACCACTGCACTCCAGCCTGGTCAACAGAGCAAGACTCCATCTCAAAAAAAAAAAAAAGTCATTCATAGAAATTTGTACCGTACAGTCACAGACTGGTACTAATCTCACAAAAACCAAACTCATTGGTCATGACCACTAATCCTAGAAGAGCATTACAGTCTACTTATTGATAGGATAAGTTACTTATAAAGGATTGAGATGGGATAAGCATTTGGACTTGGGTTAGTGAGTCTCAGAAGAGGTCACAGCGTTGGTATATTTCACTGTTGAGAAGGGTAAATGCTGACTTGTGCAGCCTCTCAGATGCTGCTGAGCACTTGCCACGTGCTGGGCACTGTGCAATGCACTGGGGCTGGAGACATCAGTAAGGCCTCATCCCTGCCCTTAGGTGCTTAGGCTATATGATGAATAGAGCCAAGGATGTCCATGCTGGGAGCCTAGAAAGGGGCGATCTTAGGGAGAATGTTGCAGAAGAGCTTCATGTCCAGAGGCACACTTGAAGGATTGCATGACCTCAGTAGGTGAGGAGTCTGCTTGGAGATCGTGGGGAGCAGGCAGGCAGGGTGACCAGCCTCAGGGACTCTTCATCCGGGCAGTGGTGTGAACCCGACAAACCTGGCCGCCCTACCGAAATGCCTTCTCTGCCACCGGGTTCACCTTCGGTATATTTCTCACTTGGTCATTTCAAAGGAAACACACTTCTGAGTTTTTCTAAACTGCGTCTCCATTCAGCTTGTGCCATCTTTATTTGGATGGGTTTATTTATATTACTGATTATGCACCAGTTAAGCTGTGGTTCCCGTAAGGCTGGGAGACATCCTGTCTCCTCCGTTGTGCATTGAGTTCATTAATTCATCTTTCAGAGGACAGTCCCCCTCTGAATTCTGTGTTTTTAATTGGCAAATAATAATTGTATATGTTATACAATGACTGGTCCTGATAGTTAAAGGGTGAAGCATGTGGAAGAGGTAGGGACAGGCTGGAGCAGACACTGGTGAGGTAGGTGAGTCCAAATTTGAACTTTATCCTGTAGAAAATGAGGGACAGGATAACATTTCTAAGCTTTAAAAAATGTTTCAAAAGGAATTCAGGGCTCTTGACAATGTAGAAAACGAGTGGGGCGGGAAATGATGCTCAGCGGGGGAGACAAGGCCATTGTGGACGGCCAGGCAACACTTGAGGAAGCCCTGGGCTCAGGGAGTTGCAGTGGAGGTGCATGAGAAAGGAATTTGAGGTTTTACTGATTGATGGTAAAATTGCATTGTTTAGATCATTTCTTCCAGGTGACTCAGAATTCCCCAAATTCTGCTCTAAATGATGGCATCTATCCACCTGAGATTCCCAGGGGACAGAGAAATAGTAAATGAGGCACTACATTTTCATCAGCAATTCCCCCAACATAGGTCTCTGATAAACCTGGATAGAATTTATACCTAAAAACCAGGGGATTATTTTTTGGTTGGTTGGTTATTTATTTGTTTTTTTTTAATATGTATTTTATTGCGTTTTATGTTTTGGGGTACATGTGAAGAACATGCAAGATTGTTGCATAGGTACATACATGGCAATGTGGTTTGCTGCCTTCCTCCCCCATCACCTATATCTGGCATTTCTCCCCTATTTATCCCTCCCCAACTCCCCCACCCCCCAAAGTCCCTTCCCTAGTTCCCCTGCCGCCAGACCCCAGTGTGTGATGCTCCCCTCCCTGTGTCCATGTGGTCTCATTGTTCAATACCCGCCCATGAGTGAGAACATGCAGTGTTTGATTTTCTGTTCTTTTGTCAGTTTGCTGAGAATGATGGTTTCCCGGTTCATCCATGTCCCTACAAAGGACACGAACTCACCGTTTTTTATGGCTGCATACTATTCCATGGTGTATATGTGCCACATTTTCCCTGTCCAGTCTATCATCGATGGGCATTTGGGTTGGTTCCAAGTCTTTGCTATTGTAAACAGTGCTGCAGTGAACATTTGTGTACATGTGTCCTTATAATAGAACGATTTATAGTCCTTTGGGTATATACCCAGTAATGGGATTGCTGGGTCAAATGGAATTTCTGTTTCTAGATTCTTGAGGAATTGCCACACTGTCTTCCACAATGGTTGAACTAATTTACACTCCCACCAAAAGTGTAAAAGTGTTCCTATTTCTCCACATCCTCTCCAGCATCTGCTGTCTCCAGATTTTTTAATGATCGTCATTCTAACTGGCGTGAGATGGCATCTCAATGTAGTTTTGATTTGCATTTCTCTAATGACCAGTGATGATGAGCATTTTTTCATATGTTTGTTGGCCTCATATATGTCTTCTTTTGTAAAGTGTCTGTTCATATCCTTCACCCACTTTTGAATGAGCTTGTTTGGTTTTATTTTCTTGTAAATCTGTTTTAGTTCTTTGTAGATTCTGGATATTAGCCCTTTGTCAGATGGGTAGATTGCAAAAATTTTTTCCCATTCTGTGGGTTGCTGATTCACTCTAATGATTGTTTCTTTTGCTGTGCAGAAGCTGTGGAGTTTCATTAGGTCCCATTTGTCTATTTTGGCTTTTGTTGCCAATGCCTTTGGTGTTTTAGTCATGAAGTCCTTGCCTATGCCTATGTCCTGAATGGTTTTGCGTAGGTTTTTCTTCTAGGGTTTTTATGGTGTTAGGTCTTCTGTTTAAGTCTTCAATCCATCTGGAGTTAACTTTAGTGTAAGGTGTCAGGAAGGGTGTCAGAAAATTCTGCTTTCTGCACATGGCTGGCCAGTTTTCCCAACACCATTTATTAAACAGGGAATCCTTTCACCATGGCTTGTTTTTGTGAGGTTTGTCAAAGATCAGATGGTTGTAGATGTGCGGCATTGCCTCCGAGGCCTGTTCTGTTCTGTTGGTCTCTGTTTTGGTACCAGTACCATGCTGTTTTGATTACTGTTGCTTTGTAGTATAGTTTGAAGTCAGGTAGTGTGATGCCTCCAGCTTTGTTCTTTTTGCTTAAAACTGACTTGGCTATGTGGGCTCTCTTTTGGTTCCATATGAAGTTTAAGGTGGTTTCTTCCAGTTCTGTGAAGAAGGTCACTGGTAGCTTGATGGGGATAGCGTTGAATCTGTAAATTGCTTTGGGCAATATGGCCATTTTCACAATATTAATTCTTCCTAACCATGAGTATGGAATGTTTCTCCATCTGTTTGTGTCCTCTTATTTTGTTGAACAGTGGTTTTTAGTTCTCCTTGAAGAGGTCCTTCACATCCCTTGTTAGTTGTATACCTAGGTAGTTTATTCTCTTTGTAGCAACTTTGAATGGCAGTTCGTTCTTGATTTGGCTCTCTTTAAGTCTGTTATTGGTGTATAGGAATGCTTGTGATTTTTGCATATTGATTTTGTATCCTGAGACTTTGCTGAAGTTGCTTATCAGTTTCAGGAGATTTTGGACTGAGACAATGTGGTCTTCTAAATGTACAATCATGTTGTTTGCAAATAGAGACAATTTGACTTCCTCCTTTCCTATTTGAATACATTTTATTTATTTTTCGTGCCTGATTGCTCTGGCTAGAACTTCGAATACCGTATTGAATAGGAGTGGTGAGAGAGGCCATCCTTGTCTAGTGCCAGATTTCAAAGGGAATGCTTCCAGTTTTTGCCTGTTCAGTATGATATTGGCTGTGGGTATTTATTTATTTATTTATTGAGAAAAGGCCTCACTCTGTTACCCAGGATGGAGTGCAGTGGTGCAATCATAACTCTCTATAACCTCAAACTCCTGGGCTCAAGAGATCCTCCTGCCTCAGCCCACTGAGTGGCTGGGATTAGGGGCACATGCCACCACACCTGTCTAATTTTTGTATTTTTAGTAGAGACAGGGTTTTATCGTATTGGCCAGGCTGGTCTCCAACTCCTGATCTCAAATGATCTGCCCGCCTCGGACCCCCAAAGTGCTGGGATTATAGGCGTGAGCCGAATTAACCTTTTGTTACTCTGGTGTTCAATTTAACTATTGGTCTGTTAGGTATTTTTTTCTCCTTTATTTGTCTATTCATAGCTTCACATTTTGAGTTTCGTTTTTGAAAATTCAGGCCGGGCACGGTGGCTCATGCCTGTAATCCCAGTACTTTGGGAGGCCGAGGCGGGTGGATCACGAGGTCAGGAGTTCAAGACCAGACTGGCCAACATGGTGAAACCCCATCTCTACTAAAAACACAAAAATTAGCTGGACGTGGTAGGTTGTGTCTGTAATCCCAGCTACTTGGGAGGCTGAGGTAGGAGAATTGCTTGAACCGGGACCAGAGAGCCGGAGATTGCAGTGAGCCAAGATCGCACCACTGCACTGCAGCCTGGGCTACAGAGCAAGACACCATCTCAAAAAAAAAAAAAAAAAAAAAAGAAAGAAAATTCATTTCCAACCATTTTGTATTTATTACGGAAGTTTCAGGTTATTGTAAATACAGATTATTTATACAGATTTACTGTCCCTCACCCAGTGAACCTAAGCATGATAAAATTGTATAATTGCATACGAGAAGTTTATTATATGAGGAACTGATGATCTTGGTTATATGGGAAATTTTGAGGTATTCTCACCATGGGCTGTTGAACTGTCAGAATGTAGGAAACCCCAGAGCTCCTGGAGCAAAACAGGACACTCCCCTTCCCATCTACAGTGGTGAGGAGAAGCTCTGGCTCTTCAATGTAGGTCAGGGGCCTGGTTTGGTTTGGTTTGGTTTGGTGTTGTGTTTTGGTTTTTTTTGTTTTGTTTTGTTTTGTTTTGTTTTGTTTGAGGCAGGGTCTTGCTCTGTTGTCCAGGCTGGAGCACAGTGGCATGATTATAATTAAACCAGCTTATCAGTCCTATGCTTGAAATGAGATGCCTCTTCAATTTTGAGACTTACTATTTAGTTATGGTTTCAAATTAACACTTCTTGGAATCAGTGTGCAATAAATGATGAAATGATATTCCTGGAAATCACTCAGAGATTTACTTATTCTTTTTCTAGCTCAGGCTCAGCAAACTTTTTCTGTAAAGGGCCAGGTAGTAAATGTTTGAGGCTTTATGGGCCACAAACTATCTCTGTTGCCTGTTCTTTGTGTCTTTTTTTCAACCACTTCAAAAATGTAAAATCATTCTTAGCTCACAAGCCGTACAAAACAGGCTGCAGGCCAGATTTGACCTGTAGGCCGTAGTTTGCCAGCCTGTTTTAAACACTGAGGTTTGAGTCTCTGGCACCCATTAATGGTGGCATTCTCTGAGATAAAGCATAAAACATTGGAGTTTTAATTAAGTTGTATTAAGTAACCATTATCAAAAGATGTATTAGAAATTATGACACATACAGACCGGGTTAAAATGTGGCTTGTGTGGCTTCTGCAGCTTGCACTTGCCTGCCCACCAGGTGATTTTGCAGACACAATGTGAGGCGCTAGAGTCTGGGTCTTTCTCTGCCTCTGTCTAGTCCTGCTCAATTGTAAGCTCCATGAGGGCAGGGGTTATGTTGTTCGCTACTATGTTTTCGGCACACAGAACACTGCGGGGGAATATGTTCTGGTTGGTTCTCATTTGTCTTGATAGCATCCAGATTTTTTTAAGTAATCGGTTTTCTGTATCACCATTTTACTCTCTGTCCACATATATACAACATTACATAGTACTCATGTGCCAGTCACTGTTCGCATGGGTCATGTAATTCCTCAGTACAGCCCTGTATGGTCTTGTCTCTCCATCATACAGATGAGAGGCCACCATCAGGCAGCTAGTTTGTAGAAAGCTGCCAGGGTTTGGACCCAGCCATTACGGCTACACTGCTGGGACTCTTAGCACCCCTCAGGATAAGCACGTGGGCGGTCATTGTTGATGTCACCATCAGGCTTCCATCTCCCAGAGGATCTCTGGTTTTCACCTCTGTAACTTTTCAAAGCTCCATCACCCTTTGAAGAATATAAGAATATTCTGAGACAGACATACAGATTTGTCAAAACTGCCAAGTTTGTCTAAACTCACTGAACTGTACCCTTAAAATCGGTGTGTTCTATTATATATAAGTTGTGTCTCATTACAGTTGATTTTTAAAATTATTCTCATCACAAAGTCAAATGTGATTTGGAAAGCTTTGATTAGAGAAGAAATAAACCTTTTTTAATCAGAAAGAAGTCCAGCCTCTTCAAAAAAATTGTAATTGTTTTGTTTTCCAAGCTGGCTATTTAAAAATCAAGAGTTCTTTTACTTTAATTTTTATCCTCAGGGAAAGGAAAACCTCTTCAGCGTAAGGTGAAACCACCTAAGAAGCAAGAGGAAAAGGAGAAGAAGGGAAAGGGAAAGCCGCAGGAAGACGAGCTGAAGGACTCTTTGGCTGATGATGACAGCTCCTCCACCACCACAGAGACCTCCAACCCCGACACAGAACCACTCCTCAAGGAGGTATGGGCTGATCTCACGAAACAAAATACGAGGGAGAAAGAGAGGTCTCCTGCAGCGCACAAGACATTTCATCTCATAGATTCTGGTTTTAGTAAAAAATTGATGTTTCAATTTAACATGCGAAACTTCTGAGGAATGGTTAATGTGCCAGGCATGCCTCCAGAGTCATTCCCCTGCAGACGGCAGTCACGGCTCTGGGGATGAATGTCCTCCAGGGAAGAACAGATAGAAGCATGTTAATAAGGTAAAATGGATAGAAATTGGCAACACCGCTTGAAAGCTAGGGACTGTCTGAAATAGTAACTATTCTACCTCATGAAACTTCTTTCGGATTTTAAGGATCAAAAGAATGAGAAGGAACTCTACCATTTTAATTAGGTGTGTTTTTCCTGTCATGTTGCTCCTGGCACCTGCTGGAGGCAGGGTTTTGGTGGCAACTTACTCCCAAGCAGTAGAGTGGCGACTGCCCTAGAGGGAGTGTGGCCCCAGGAAAGACTCCAGGCGTTAGTGGTCCCCTGGGACGGGGAGCGCAGCCCAGCCCAGCCCAGGACACATGAGCACATCAAGAAGCTGCCTCGCCTGTTGGAGACCTCAGCTCCCAGGGATGTTACCACAGCAGGAAGAGCGGTGCAGAGTGTCTGGTCCAGTGGGCCTTAGTGAAGGGGTTAGATTAGTACTGTGAGTAGCATGGGGTGTGCAAGAAAGGGTAATAATTACACTCTGGCGTTTTTATATTTAGGTAGATTTCAAATCTAAACTCATCTTAATATAGCCTTTAATATTGTAGGACAGAATTTCTTTTTCAGTTTTAGTCTAGTGACCAAGGAATCACTTACAGATTTCCAGCTGTGTCATTCACATGCATTAATGTTTAAAATGAAATTTACATGTAACTTACTTTCAACTCAGCCGTTTCCCCTTTTGCATTCCCTCACTGTTTGCCATGGTGCTCTGTCTACCCCTCACCCAACTCCTAACTAGTGCTGGAGCTCTGTACTTTATAGCATTTTAGCCAGTTACTTCAGAGAAACAGAAAACCCTCTGCTAATGTTTGAGTGAAATCCCAGCAGTTTGAACCCTGTGCATCAGCGTTTGGAAGGCATTTTCAGCACAGGCTTTCTGCACAACTTTCTCCCACTTCCCTTCCCACCTGCTGGCCTCTTCCTGCTCACCCTCTTGCAGCCGCCTCTTCAGTAGCCGCCAGCGTCCAGTGTTCTGTGCTCATCCACTGGTGTCATTCTTAGCTCCCTGTTGTTCATTCCCTTTTGTGTGTCCCAGCTCCTTCCAGCTCAGAACTCACATTCTTCATGAGGCCTCCTTGTCTGGTTACTACGGCATCCCCTCCAACGAGTTGTCATTCCTCCTGGTCAGCAGTCTGCATAGAGGCCATGTGCTTTTATTTCTCTGCAACTGATCTCAGTTTGTCAGTTATGTGTATTTTCTTCCCAACTAAATCACAACTTTGATAGGTCATTTTCTCTTGCATGTCTTTCCAATTCTGTTCTACTCATTCAGTCAACACATAGGAATTGAGCACCCACGTGCCAGGCCATGTGCTAGGTGCCTAGGCAACAACAGTGGACAAAAGGCCACGTCCTTGTCCTCGAAAAGCTCATGGTTTACAAAATACCTGATGGGTCAAGTATTCAGGAAAGACTTCATTAATAACCCAAAATAGTTTCAAATGGTGTGTGAGCCAGGGAGATGTTTTAGCCCTATCTCTGGTTATTTACTCTTGACAGTTAAATAGATTCACCTGGTGTGACCTATTAAAATCCAGGCTGTCTTAATAATCATAAATTGTAAAGCTCTTGGGTAGACCCTGATTCACCAATGCTTATAGCTCTCCTCAGTCATCACTGTCCCCCTTCGCTGAGTATGTCCTTCCGCATCTGTCCTGCCCGTGCCTCCTTGAACATGGTATTTCACAGATTGTCTGGGGCAGAGAACAAGGTTGCATTTAGTACACAGCCCACTCCACATGCAGCTCCCCCGGTGAGTTCAGCAGTACCTGAGTGCAGCCTGGGCAACATGGTGAAACCCTGTTTCTACAAAAAATACAAGAATTAGCTGGGTGAGGTAGCATGCACCTATAGTCCAGCTACTCAAGAGGCTGAGGTGAGAGGATCACTTGAGCCCAGGGGTGACAGAGTGAGACCTTGTCTCAAAAAAAAAAAAAAAACACCCCTCCACACACACACATACACAATACATGAGTGGGTATGTACCCTGTTCAGGAGACAGGTCGACTGATCTCACACTTGGATGCTGCAATGATGTCAGAATGCCACAGAAATACATAGGGCAGTTCTGTACTTTCCTGGTCCTGGCTTGGCCAGGTGGGTAGCACAGCTTTAAGATGCATCTTGGGTGTGGCCACTTGGTCCAGATTCCACGTTCGAGCGAGCAGGACAGCCCTTCTGTGCTGCTGCAATGACCAATAACATTTCTGCAGCAGAGGTCCATCTTGGCCTCTGTCATGTGTCTCCCTCCTGCTAGACTTCACCATCCTTAGGGGGGAGAAATGGGGCCCTGTTGGTAACCCCATGGCCTGGCACTAAGCAGGTGACCCATAAATGTGTGTGGATGAAGGGGATGAATAACTAGCCCCTCCCATTGATGGAGCAGCTGTTAGCTTAGCATTGAACTAGCCGGAACCCTGTCGCAGTCGCAGGGGGGGGCGGGTATGGCCCCTCGCGTGCTGCTGGCTCTGCTCTCTTGTCCTAAGAGTTGTGCTTAGGATGGGGTGCGTGGCTAGAGTGTTTGACTTTACACTGAAGTCTCTAATGAACTTTTCTTAGAAGGAAATACAGTGTTTTACTCCCCCAGTGCCTGAAAAGAAGCTACGAATTTGCTCCTGCCACTGCCACCACCACCCCCAGTAAGGATATGAGTATAAATTAAAATAACATTCTTTATAACTCCAACTCACCAAAACATAGTCAAGACAAATTTTATTTATTTTTTATTTTTATTTTTATTTTTGAGACAGAGCCTCACTCTGTCACCCAGGCTGGAGTGCAGTGGCACGATCTCAGCTCACTGCAGCCTCCACCTTCCAGGTTCAGGCAATTCTCATGCCTCAGCCTCCCGAGTAGCGGGGATTACAGACATGTGCCACCACGCCCAGCTAATTTTTTGTATTTTTAGTAGAGACAGGGTTTTACCATGTTCCCCAAACTGGTCTTGAACTCCTGAGCTCAGGCAATCTTCCTGCCTTGGCCTCCCAAAGTGCTGGGATTACAGGCATGAGCCACTGTACCCAGCCAAGACAAATTAAAGAAGGCCAAAAAATTGAGAGAACAACAGTGAAGATAGATTTGAAGGAGGAGTTTGTTGTTTTTATCTATATGATGTGTCTATTTGTTACATCTTTGATTTTGTGTCTATATCTTAAAATGGAACTAATTTCAGTGATTTTATTAATCCTTCTCAGCAATTAAGTGTCCATTTTTTACAGGATACAGAAAAGCAAAAGGGAAAACAAGCCATGCCTGAAAAATATGAAAGTGAAATGTCTCAAGTGAAGCAAAAAAGCAAAAAACTTTTAAATATTAAGAAAGAAATCCCAACAGATGTGAAACCCAGGTAAAAGAAATAAATGTACAGAGAAATAAGGTATATAAAGAAGTTGCTGGCGAAAGCCAGGTGCTGTTTTGATTTGTTGGCTGGTTGGCTTTTAGGGGGATTTATAGGAAAATTCAGGTGCTGCATCATATTCCTCTTGGGATTTTTGTCACCTGACGTGCACTGTTGTTGACTCGGGGACAGCCGTATGCTTCTCAGGTCAGACATGCTGTGGGCAGAGCTCACAATCTGTTATGAAAACTTAGAAGGAAAATTTCCGTTGGTGATTCAGTCCCAGGCTGAAATCCATTTTACTTCTGCATAAAGATAACCTTGATGATTGAACCACAGGTACAAGCACAAGTTTCCTCCAGAAGAACTCTGAGTCTGTTGGATCGTCAACCCAGTTGGGATCTACAATTCTGTGCCATAAAACTTGGGAAAGTTTATTCTTACCTTAAAAATGCTTCAGGGCAGGTGTCACCAATCAGACAATTCTACCATTAAATAACTCCAGTTCATCCCCATGGGATGGGATTCAGGTGGCCCCCACGGGGAGGGCTTATACAGGTGTTTCCCCAGGGAGATGGGTAAGTTGAACTATTGGGTTACTAACTGAAGTTACTTTACAGTTTCATTAAACTGTGGCTCAGCATCTACCTGATAAGTTAATTTTAGTGTTGGTGTGTCAATAATGCCTTTCCTGGTTCATCTTAAAGAACTGTCATCAGCGTGGGAGCCACCTTGTGGGTAGTGATCAGTGGGAGGTGATCGAGGAAGTTGAAGAAATTAGGTATAAATTTAAAAGGAAGACCTGGCTTGTCTGTCATCGTAAGTGTGGGCCTTAGATTTGTGGAAGGTCTGTTCTTACTCTGATCCCGGGAATCATACTTGAGCTCTGCAAAAACACCACTAACCTAGACTCTGTCCCTAGATTATTCGGCTTCCGGCAGGGCCAGTCCTGTTCTGTAGAACCCAAAAGCTAGTAAGAAATTAGTGATTACTGCAGTAAAATTTAACCTTGTCCCTGAATTTATGAAATAATATAGTATATGGGGATGATTAGTAATGAAATATTTGTACCTAAAATTTACTCTTTTGTGGAAATTGTTAGGTCAAGTGACCCAGCCCTACAGTTTGTTGAGAGCAGTCTGGCCCAGGTAGAAGGAACGTCAAGCAGAGTGGTGTGAGGTGGCTGATAATTTGAGGGGGGAGAGAGAAAAGGAGACCACCTCTTCTGAAGAGGAGATTCACATGCTTGGATCTCTCCTGAGAGAAATCCACCTGAGGCACCAATATCCTGGCACCCTAGGACAAGAATAACACTGGGCTATTGGCTAGAGATTCTTCTTCTAGGTTCTTTTTCAGATTTAGGTGAGTGATCAGATATTTTAAAGTAAATGAGGCTAAGAAGTCCAAATAATGAAAATCCGAGTTTTAACATTTGCAGAAATGTTGTGAGGTAAACAGACATGCAGTAATTCCTATGATTATAAATTTTAAAACCAGTGCTTCTAAGAATTATCTTAGAGATACCATTCCATAGGTGACTGTCACCAAATTGGCCCTGTTTATTAGCCCTGATGCCTGAGCATAGTATTTTTTAGGCAGGTAGAACACATTAATCCTAATCCCCCATCCCTGTTCCACTGATTTATGTTGTATTCTGATTTTTTTTTACAAGTTGACCATTAGCAAATTTGCATTTGAAAAATTAGTCAAAGACATCACTTGAGTGTCACTACTTTTGCAAGATTTTTAGTTCTCTGGTAAACCAGAAAGCTTAGAGTGGTCAGTCCTGAACTGCCCTGTCAAGGAGCAGTTATAGCAATAACTCATGTTCTCTTGATGTGTAGTTAAAAGATAAATCATTACCAGAACACAATTCAAGCCATGTGCTTGAAATTGTCTTTCGTAACTGGAGAGATCTATATGCAACCTGTCTTCTAATCTCCTTTATCTAATCTCTTTAAACTCACTGATCTGTTGTTTTTCTGAGCTCAAGGATGAAAGTATTGAGAGTCAGAATTTATTAATCAATCAATTAATCAATAAAGACTAGTTTTTTTAATAACAGGAGAAGGTTGGCTTTCTGAATAGAGCCATTCTCTGACTCCACTCTGTTCTGTTAGTAAATGTCAGATACTGTCACTCAGAATCACAGCCAGTCCTAGCTTTAGTGATTCCTGAAATTTCTGTCACCTTTTAGTGTATTAATATATGATCCCACATATCTGAAGGACATGTGCACATCTTTTAATAAGATATATTATTAATAAGGCCTATATCATCACTTTCTTTTGGAAGCTTTATAAGAGGTGACAAAGCCAGAGGAGTGGCTCAGCCCCATCCATCCACACTCCCAAGAGTTGACCTCAAAAAAAATCACTTCCTAGGAAATACTGTGGGGCTGCAGCAACAGAAATCTGATCTAACCGTGTTTTCCACCTGTGGCAACATAGAAATGGGCCTGCAGACCTCCAGAAGACTATATTCTATGTCAGAGATGCCAGGGGATGGGGATCAGATCTCAGGCACTAAAGATTTCTGCAGAACCAGGAAGGGCCCAGGGAATCCTTGCTCTAGGACTCTGAGTATCCACTGATCTTTTTGTTTTTCTATTTGTTTGTCAACAGTATATGTTTACATAAATGTAATAATCTAAAATAAGCAAAAGACATTAAGTAGATAAACTAATCATATTCTCTCTAAAAATCTGCTTAAATACTTGCTCAACTCAGGGCCAAGGGCCGTGGACACCACACTGCACGCGCCAGCCGCAGACCTGTCAGCACAGAGAAAACACTGTTCTACTGCTGGTCATGTCCCTAGCCCTCTCCTAAGCTCTGCCTCTCTCCTCCCCAGACAGGGGTGTGTACTGTGTATTACAGGAATAAAAATAGGCCAGGCTTGAGTCAGGTGTAACATTGTGAAAAGCAAAAATAAGAATGCGACATCTCAGAATATTAAGAAAAAAGTTGTCATTAAAAAATGGGGGGGAAATATATTATAAAAAGAGGCCAGGAGTGGTAGCTCATACCTATAATCCCATCACTTTGGAAGGTCAAGGTGGGAGGATTGCTTGAGCCCAGGAGTTCAAGACCAGCCTGGACAATGTAGCAAGACCTCAACTGACAAAATTTTTTTCTTTTAAATTAGCCATGTTTGGTGGCACACACCTGTAGTCCCAACTACTAGGGAAGCTGAGGCAGGAGGATTGCTTGAGCCCAGGAGTTAGAGACTGCAGAGAGCCGTGATTGCACCACTGCACTCTAGCCTGGGCAACAGAGCAAGACCCTGTCAATAAATAAATAAATAAAGCCTGGCATCTGAACCACTTTTCTGTTTTTCCTTCTTAAAAAGAATCACTTCAGGCCACGCATGGTGGCTCACACCTGTAATCCCAGCACTTTGGGAGGCTGAGGAGAGCAGATCACCTGAGGTCTGGAGTTCCAGACAAGCCTCGCCAATGTGGTGAAACCCCATCTCTGTTAAAAATACAAAAATTAACCAAGCTTGGTGGCACCTGCCTGTAATCCCAGCTAATCAGGAGGCTGAGGCAAGAGAATCACTTGAGCCTGGGAGGCAGAGGTTGCAGTGAGCCGAGATTGTGCCATTGCACTCCAGCCTGGGTGACAGAGTAAGACTCTGTCTCAAACAAACAAACAAAAAGAATCACTGAAATTAGGTTGGCTGTTACTCATTTTATTCAGAAGACTTAAAAAAGGTTTCTTAATAGAGATCATCTGACTTAATTTAGGACGTATGAATCAGTGAAAATAACAGTAGTTGTCTGGCACCTTTTTCCTTAAAAACCAGTTACTTTTACAGTGGTACAGAATTAAGTTTTGTATAAATAGATACCCGCACACATTTAAAAATAGATCACACCCACACCACCTCCACCACCACAGAGGGCTGGTATCTACTATGGGAGCCTTTGGGTTTTTTTTTTAGAAGATGGGGTTTTTAAATAACACTGTCAGTCAGAAGTGGAAGAAGGACAAAAGATTTTATAACACTGTAGCATTCATCATCTGCCCCATAAACAGTGGATTTTTCACTTCAGTTTGTTATTCTACCTAAAACTCTACCTATTTGGGCTAATGGAAACCCTTTGGGTTTTTGGTTTGCTCTCTACTAATTCCAGATATAATACCTACTTATTATGGAAAATTTGTGAAATACAGAGAAATAAAAGAATGAAAATGTTCTTTGACCCTACTACCTTATAAAATGTCTGTAAATAGCCTTCTTAAATGTATTTATTTATGAGCTCACATTTTACATGGGGGATGTTGAGGAGCGAGGGTGTGGTGGTGCCATTAGGTCTGGAAAGTTTGAACTCTTCTCACCTTTGAAATCTGCTGTGAATGAGCACAGTGGATTGCCTCTGACCTGGAACTTAGCTGAAATGCACTATATCCTGTGAGTGAGCATGTGGGGTGGGAGGGCAGAAGGCAAGGTGGTGTATAAGAACTTGGAAGATGGAGCCAGGAGGGTTGGGAGCAGGAAGCCCACTGAAATGTGGAAAATGTTGGAGAGGCATCCATTTTACATCGTCTGTGTAGACCTTGTAGGTTTGTAATGAAAAGCTGGCTGTCACTCACCTGAACTGACAGCTGTCACCAGGAAATCCCTGAGGATTCTTGGAAAATTTCTCCAAAGGAGCCACTGGGCTCTCCGAGCTGCAGCTCAGCTTTTGCTAGAAAAGGTCCTTCTTGGACCGCATTAGCTAAGCTCCTTCTGGAGGTCCTCCCAGTCTCAGATATGGTCTCGGTGGGCATTAGAGATGCGGCTTCATAAAGATTGCCTTTGTAGCCCATATAGGTACTCCACTCACAGTGCTGTCTTCCATGAGCCAGCTACCCAGTTCATTTCGTTCAGAGATTCGTTCTTTCCAGCTGCTGTCTGCCAGCAGGTTTTCCTGTCTCACTTATTGAGCTTTGAAAACTTAAGATAGCCTATCATGCTTCCCATTTTGTGTGGCTGATAGGAAGTTGAGAGTCAATTAATTGTCCTATTGATGCATGCTTATTATCTTAAGCTTACCTCAGAATCTTTCAGAAAGCATGTCACTCTAAACAAATCAATTTAAAAGCTATTTAAATGTTTTGCCTTTTGCCTAAGATTAACCCAAGTTCAAGAATAAGGAAGAAAATTCATCCTAGCCCACTCCCGGCAGTAACCAGGAACTTAGCTCTGGGTCACCTCATAATTTTTATGAGAAAAATGTGTTCAGTTTTGAACACATTTTTAATATCATAGATCAGATCTTTCAAAATCATATCATAGATCATAGATCAGATCTAATATCATAGATCTAATATAGATCTATAAAAATCTAATATAATCTAATAGCATAGATCAGATCTTTCAAAATCTTCGTGTTCAGGAATCTTACTGGTGGTAGTCTAGATGCTGGGAGAGACTCACAAGCAAAGTGACTGCACTTCCAGCCCTGAGCAGCAAGTTGGTGCTAAGGGTTTTCTTTCTCCGCCTTACCTGAGATAGATCCTTCCCCTCCTGCTACATATTATTAAATAATGGACCTCAGTTCATTGTCAACACTCAGAATAGCAAAGGTTCAATCTGCAAGTGCTGAATGTCTGCTGGGCAGTCTTAGCTACAGTGCTGGGCATGCAGCCAGTCCTGAGTTAGGACCAAGAGTAGGTAACACCCCAGGAAGCCACATTCGCTTCCTACATGCAGTTGCATTGTAGAAGAATTACAATCTTGATGACTTCCGTCCTCCAAAACAAAGGAATGAATTTGTATTTTCCATCCACGATTGTCTTTCAGTTCCTTAGAACTACCATATACTCCCCCTTTGGAAAGTAAGCAACGTAGAAATCTCCCAAGCAAGATTCCTCTTCCAACTGCATTGGCAGGTGGATCCAAATCACGAAATCCCCAGAAAACAAAAGGTACTGTCATTTTGTTCTCTGTGATCATGTCTTCCAGATCTTGTCATAGTGTACTATATTAATAATTGCTGTGCATTATCAGTAAGCAGTCAGCAGTTATTGTAAGGCTTAAGGCTGTGTTCTTTTTCTCTTTAGAAGGTTCATTGAAATAGACCTAAAAGAAAGGAGTTATCCTCCATTAACCATGTTCTTTTCTGATTTTTGTACAGGTACAAATAAGTTAGTGGATAACAGACCGTCTGCCCTAGCAAAATTCCTCCCAAATAGTCAAGAATTAGGCAACACCAGTAGCTCAGAGGGTGAAAAAGACTCTCCTCCACCAGAGTGGGATTCCGTTCCAGTTCACAAACCGGGCAGCTGTAAGTATAGTGGTTTAGAAACCATAGGGCTCCACTTACCCACAGCCCACCCCACTCTGAGCATGGAACTCTACAGGGGCATGCTGCTTTAAAGGGAGACCCACTGGCAGTGCTTTGCCAGCCAAGAGTCCATGCCCCTGTAGAGTTAACTAGCCTAGCCAGTGGCTAAACTGCTGTAGGCTGAAATCAATCCTGGTAAGATCATTTACATCAGGCTTCTCATTAAACAGTTCACATCAGGGCTTTTTCTTTTTTAGGGAGCTGGTATACTAGCAAACCACTGCCCAATGTGCAAAATGGAACGGTCTGTTTGGAGTGGTTAATCTTCTAAAGAATTGTTTGCTTTACAAAAGCATTGACTCGGCAGTCCTTTACCTGATGAGTTCCTCATTTATAGTGTACTTGTTTTTGTAAAAATTCCATTTCCTCCTAACTTCACCCACGTCTTTTTACATAAGCAACCTACACAAAGGTTTTATTATTTTTCTCACTACCTTGTTGACCTTGTTTCTCCAGTTTAGCCTGCAGTAAATCAAGACGGTAAGCACAGTCGACTAAAATAGAAGTCCTCACCCTACAGACACTTGACCTGAAAAAGGGGATAACAGAGACCAGAAAAGGGAGGGGCTGGCAGCAGGAATTTGGGATCAAGAGAGGTCCTTAGGACTGATTGGTCCACACTCACCGCTGTGTTCGAGTGTACCAGAAGGCAAGTAAGGAAGACCAGGGGTGCAGTTAGGTTTGAGCAACAGTCAGGTCATTGAAGGTGAAGGGCAGGCTCATTGGGTTGAATGAGGGCAGAGACCCTGGAGGCTCGGATAGGGCGTCCACACTCTCGCCAGGATGTGTAGATACATCCTGGAAAGAGATGCTCTCTGAGATACATCCTGTAGCCCTATTTGCCATGAGACATTCTGGCACCTTTTAATACTACTTTTTGCCTGGGGTGAGATACAATCCTAAATCCTCATTCACTCAACAAATTGAAGAGATCATGGGTGGTCCGTGTGTCCAGGTGGGATGCTTCTGCTTCCTAGAGCCCCCTGAGGTTTCTGCTGGCCATTGGCCCTTGGCTTGACACTCCATGATTTAGGCAGTTCCCCTTTAAACAGATGCCACTTTCAGCAACAGAACACAGTCCCTGGAGCCAGTTTCACAGGGGTGTTCTGAGACCCAGTGAAGTGACACGAGCCCTGCTGGTGACGTAACAACACAAGCATGCAGAATCATGCTGCCAGGAGAGCAGGCAACAGTCAGACACAGCCACAAGCTGGCTGGCAGCACCCCACCTAATGGCACCTGAGCCATGTATTGGCATCAGTCCCTCAGTGTGGAGGGGAAAGGATGACAGGATCCAACCCCAGGCAGGAGATTTTGGTGCCACCCCTCGGGGCAGGAATGTGGGAAATGGCAGTCCAGCCATCTGGAGGAGGAACTGTGAAGAGCCCAGTGCTGGAGGCCTCAGTTTCCTGCCTGGCTCTTCCGCAGAGGCCAGCTGGTGCATCTGAGCATGGTGCTTCAGGAAGCGCTCCACGGTGTGCAGGTGGGGGAAGAGGCGCAGAGCTTATCTTCTCAGCCCACATCTGTGCTGTCCTTTTGTGTTTTTCCATCCAAGCAGTCCCTTACATTGGTTCCAAGCCCAGTGACCTCTCTGCTCTCACTGCCAGCCTTACTAGAAAGTTCCAACAGAGACACACTCGATAGAGTATGGGTGGAGGAAACCTGCGAGGGTCCGTCCCACACACTCTCCATCACTTGTACCTATTTCCTCTGCCCCCGCTTTCTCATCCCCTTTTCTCCCTTCACCTCCCTTGGTGTTTCATCTTGCTTAGACCTGAAGTTCTACGAGTGGTGTTAGCAGTGCCGAGCTTAGTGCAGTTCCTTAGGGTGAAAGCGTTGGTCCCACTCAAGACTGTGCAGCCAGCATGTGGCAGTAGTCACTGGGGGAGTTGTGCAGCCTGTGTAAAGATCTCTGCATCCCAAGTAGCACCCCTTAGCATGGTGCCCTGTACCATACGAGTTGCAGAGAAAATTCTCCTTGAATAATTTCATTATTTAAAAATAGAAAAAATACAAAAGGGTTATTAAAAGGAAAGGCAAATCAGAAGCCACAAAGGAAAAATTTAATAATATTTGAATCAAAACGTTCTCTAATTGCACCCGCTGTGCTATTGGTCTCTCCTCTGCTTCTCCCTCAAGCACTATTCCATGGGGGCTTTTCCTAACTTCCCTTTGCTTTCCCCTGTTTCATTCCATCATTACCGTCTCGGGAGCATTTGCAGCACTGAGCCCTGTGAAACACATTCCACCCACAAGAGCTGCCAGCACCTTTCCCTAGGACAGGCACCTCGGGTGGATGAAGCACACGCAAAATGGGGCACAGCCTGCTGCAAGTGTGGGCGGAGAACGAGGGAACGAGTCACTGCAGGGGCAGGGGAAGGCCGGAGAAGGTGGCTAGGGAAGGGTCAGGACAGTACAAATAGCAAGCTGACAGTGTAGACATTGTGTCAGATGGGAGGCCTCAGAGGAGCCTGAGGGGGACATAGAGATTTGAGCAGGGCTTGTACAGGAGACCGGTGCGAGACAGTGTCCTGAATGTGGGTATCAGGTGAGCAGATCCACAGAGCCAGCAAGGAGGGGGCCCACGTCATCAAGGGTGAGGGTGGGCGGGTGGGAGACAGGACCACCCGGCACCGGCAGCACTGAGGAAGGTGGGAGAGAAGGTAGCAGGTGGCCCTAAGGATGAGGAGTGGAGAGCATGGGCTTCGAAGAGAAGGTTGCTGCTTTGCTCGGCAGGGCCACACTGGAGTTTTGACCCAGCCACGGCATGGAGAGCCTTATTCTAGCCCTGAGCCCTGGGGGTGAGGGAGAAGCAGCTTGTGCTGGAGAGTATAACCAGGGAAGCAGAAGCAGCAGGCAGAGCGGCTGCAGTGTGGCAGTGAGGGACAGGATAAGTGGAGCACGGTGTGCTCAGGGCATGCAGAAATCTCACAGGACCTGAGAGGCCAGCCAGGGAGCGAGGGGGAGGATGCCCAGTTGGGCAGGCCTGGGCTAAGGATCCTGCCCTGTGGTGATGGGAGTTCACAGGGGCCAAGCCCTTCCCCTCACCTTCTTCCTCTTGCAGTAGCTACAGCAGCACCAAGTTGCACACAATAGATGTGCAGAATGATACATTTTTCCATTTACTGGATATAGAATACTCTTTTATGACTGAAATTTTTAATTTTTTTTTTTTTTTTTTTTAGAGATGGGGTCAGGCTGGAGTGCAATGGTGTGGTTATAGCTCACTGCAGCCTCCAACTCCTGGCTCAAAGCAATCCTCCCACCTCAGCCTCCCAAAGTGCTGAGGTTACAGGCCTGAGCCACTGTGCCAAGCCTGTTTTAGATTTTTAAAACAGGTGTATAGACATTACCTTAAAGGGCACACAATATGCAAGGAGCTGTTATCCTTATAAAATAGGGATCAGAGCTGCACATCCCAATTACACCGACAGAGAGGCGTTACCGAACATGGGGATTCAGCACAGAGCACTGCACCTCCCACAGCTGTAAACCTGCATGTAGGCATGAGGCGTTTCAGGGTCCCCAGGCAGCGGCCTCAGCTGTCCACCCCTGGAGGATGTGGAAGACCCTCCTCCCCTGCCTGAGGTGGGAGAACTGAAGGTGTTAAAGGTCACCACGCAACACAGCAGGGACAGGGCACGCTCTCGCTCCCTCAGATCCCCCAGTGCAGAGAGATGTGGCTGCTTTCTCTTTAAAACCTGTTAAACAGAACACATCTAAGAGCTTTCGTTTGTTGTCTTTGTAAAAGCGCTTGAGTTCTGCATAGTCTTAGAGAGCATCAAAAGTGATTTGAAAGAGTACTAATCAAAGCACCACATTAATGAGCCCTTTTCTTTTTAATTTCCAGCTACTGATAGTCTTTATAAACTCTCTCTGCAAACCCTCAACGCAGACATTTTCTTAAAACAACGCCAGACCTCACCGACACCTGCCTCCCCCGTCTCCCCCAGCCGCCCTTTGCCCCTTCGTGGCCCGGGGCAGCTACAGCAGCATCGTCCACAGCAGCTCCAGCAGGTAGGCCTGCTGCTTGCTTTCCAGTCCTCAGCTTGCCTAAAAACCGATGTCACGCCCTTTAAATGTAAACAGCCACCGCGGACCACTGTCCGGTGTTACTTTTGAGAGCTGCGGGCTTGTGTTGGCTCCTCTACCTGGGGTCCACTCCCCCTTCCTGCTGCTGTGCTCGTGCCCAGCTCCAACAGTAACCCCATTCCCATCGTAATCCATTCATTCTTCCCACCCGTGGACCGAGAAATGTATCGTTTAGTTCACTAGAGTGATATTCTCATTGAGGAGCCAATGAACGTCTACTAAGCATTACATGAAGACCTAAAGGGGATTCCTGTGAGTTGGGAATACGGGTTTATGTGACACTAATTTTGGCCTTTGGGCAGTTTAGCTTAGGACTTAGAAGGGCTGGATCTGGTCCAAGGCTGTTATGCTGGGTGAGGGGGATGTGTGCACCCAGGAGGGTAGCCTCCTGACCACGCAGACAGGATGCAGGAACCATGGTGTTCTGTGAGGCACAGAGCCTCGCTCACATCCACCTGCCACAGTGTAGCGTAAGCCTGACAGTCACGGATGGCATTCTCACCATGTGCCTTGGCGTGGCGTGGGTTTCTGTGCACCGCATCCACTGGCCAGCCTGGGGGCAGGTCCTCCCCGCCTTGCCCAAGAGGCAGTAACCACTGAGGCTGAGGGAGCCATCCTGCTTAGGGGAGCCTGCCACAGGCGCACGTGGCCCTGTCCTGGGAGGGAAGGAGATTTCTGAGGCCCAGCCCTGCCCAGTGTCAGTGCCTGCCCTGCTCGTGCTCCCCTCTGCGTTTCCTGCCTGAGTGGCTCTCTAGCATTTTTCACTCAAGTGTGATTGAAGCCTCTGCCAGTCCGTAAATTGTGATCCCACCCTGGTCTCTTTCATAGTGATCTTTTGTTTTCTTATCTTTCCCCAAAAACCCCTCTATTTCTATCTGATTAAGTGGTCTGAGGCCCCAGAGCATGGGACACGAGACTGACCTATGCTCTGTGACCTGCCCCGCTGCAGAGAAGCCCACTCAGGGCTCAGTCCTGCCAGTCCCACACCTCCCTGAGACAGGGCACTGCTGATGAGGAGTGAGTTCTCTCTTTGCTTCTTTTTCCAGTTACCCTAAAATAAAGCAGCCAAACGGAAGCAAACACAAGTTGACAAAAGCAGCCTCGCTCCCAGGCAAGAACGGCAACCCCACTTTTGCTGTAGTCACAGCCGGTTATGACAAGAGCCCCGGTCAGTGCCTTTGCTTCAGAGACCTTCCACATCAGGCGCCAGGCCTGGTGGAATGACCTCTGTTCTGATGTGCCTTCTATTGATTCAGCGTCCATTGTTACAGGTGGGGAATGGCTTTGCTAAAGTTTCTTCAAACAAAACAGGTTTCTCCAGCAGCCTCGGCATTTCACACGCTCCTGTTGACAGCGATGGCTCAGACAGGTACAGTAGACCACCACTAGAAAGAAGGCTGCTTCTCAGGTCAGATTAGCACCTTTTATCCATAAATGGGTTTCAGGGTATTTTTCTCCTAATTTACAAGGAGGCATTTGTAGAAGTGGTCTAGTGCCTCTAAGAAACTATGTCTGCTGGGTAGAAGCAGAAAGCCGGCTGCTGTGCCTTCCCCGGGGGAGACCAGATAGAAGGGGGAGCCCACACCTGTCTTAGCCCGGCAGACACACGTTAAACCTCTCACTCTCCCATCTCCTGGTCTGTGGTAAGAGAGGATGTGATCTGATCGTTACAGTAGAAGAGCAAAAGTTGTTTGGGAGGAAGGAAATGTGGAGTGAATACTAGACAATTTATAGTAAATCACTGGCCATGCCCCCTTTTCTTGAACCAGAGGGTTTTTTTTTTTTAATCTAGCTGGTGTGGTGGCCCGTAAACTCACTTTGGTTGACTTTCCCAGATAAACAACAATTGAGCCCCAATTTACCTACTTGGCACTAATAGGAAATCAGTCCTCGATTTCGAAGTAGTTTTTAAATAAATCTTCCATTACCAAAAAGCAAACCAAAGGAAAAAAATGTTTCTCTGCAAAACACTTGCTTTGAACCAGGCTGTGAGCTAGTGATAGGGCATCCAGAGCTCTGAGGCTCACTCTGGCTTAATCCTTGTGGTAAGCAGCCATTGTTCAGCTCCTCCTTTTGTCTTTGTTTTTAATATTTGAGTACCCCCAGTTGAGCAATGTCTCCTGTTTGTGAAGCTGTGCACTATGGATCTGTTTTCACTAACCATCATACATTTTTGTGTATTGTGTTTTCCTCTTGTAACGTTTAGCTCGGGTTTGTGGAGTCCCGTCAGCAACCCAAGCAGCCCTGACTTCACTCCCCCTCAATTCATTCTCCACCTTTGGAAATTCTTTTAATCTAACTGGTGGTGAGTGTTTAACACTAGATGTGTAACTAATAAGCCTGTGGACAGAGGAAGGGAGAGGAGGTATGGTTTTGTGTCTTGGAGAACACAGCACAGCAGCCCTGTGGAAGGAGGCCCCGCAGGAAGCTCCCTGGGAAGGGTCCCCTCCCCTCCTCCTCCCTCTCCCACACCGACAGCCCAAAGGGGCAGTGGACCGAGTTCGACACTGTGAACATGTGCTAGTTGGTGTGAATTTCACAGCAGGTATTGAAGGGCTTCACAGAAGGGTTCTGTTCTGAAATGGGATCCCTGAGCATGCCAGGGGTCCTCTTCTTGCTATCCAGAACTGGAGGTCACCATGGAAGCATTGCATTAGCTATCATGTGAGAGGGGGGAATGTTTGCATTTGGATGTCATCGGTGGCATAAGTATGGGTGGCATATCAGATCGTGCGCTGTGCACTTGAGTTCTGGAGGACATCCCTGCCCCATTCCCTCTGGGCTGTGGTGGGCTGGTGAAGTGAGTGTGGTGGCTCCAGGAGCCGTGGTGGGAGGTACGCCATTGAGTGAAGCCCCATCTTGCTCTAGAAATCATGGCAAAACCAAATATGGACTTGATAACTGTTGCTTTGTTTTCAGAAGTTTTCAGCAAACTTGGATTATCTCGATCGTGCAATCAGGCCTCACAGAGGAGCTGGAACGAGTTTAATAGTGGCCCTTCATACCTTTGGGACTCACCAGCGACAGACCCCAGTCCTTCCTGGCCAGCCAGTTCGGGCTCCCCGACCCACACAGCCACAGTGAGTACTTGGGGCCGAGGCCTGGCCCTGGCCCACTCACTCACCATCTCTGCCATTGCTGTCACAGGGGTGGCACTGGCATAGTTACAAACAACGAATAGCAGCATCAGAGGGGTGGGTTAGTACTTTTATTGTCTCCATTGCTTTGTCTTCATATTCTGTCCCAATGACCAATAATGCCCTTCAGAGCCATTACAGTTAGGAAGTTTCAGGAAGATCAGCTGAACAGCTATGAGGTTGGTCTCTGGAGTTCCTCCTAATAGATCAAGGGCATTTTCTGCCTCTTCCCAACCTGTAAATGGACCACAAGGGTGACCGTAGGCCTGTGGCGGGTTCAGATGGCTGAGGGAAGCCTTTAGCATCTGTGCGATGCAGTCACTGGGCTCCCAGGAACAAGCTGGATATTGCATTGACTTCATTGCTGAGAAGCACCTGTCTCTTAGCTTAGACTTTCTAGAGTGCATTTGTTTGCTTCTTGGCTAAAGTCGTCCGCAAAGATCATACTTCAAAAGAGTATTCTTTCCAAGGAAACTAATAAGTGGCTTTGGCTTCCACAAAATTATGACAGAAAAATATGACCCCACTGCGTTTGCCTCTTTGTTCTCAGTGAAACTAAATTAGACACACAAGGTTTCGTGATAGATATTTCAACTACGTAGATTCCAGAGTTTGTCCTCATGTGTAATTATTCAGGCATCTGTTTTAAAACCACCTTAACAACTCCTTAAAAGAGAAGTCAGCAAACTTTCTATGAAGAGTCAGATAGTAACTGCTTTAGGCTCCGAAGGCCATGCTTCGCCTCTGCCATTGCAGTGCACAAGCAGGCACAGACAGTGCACAGGCAGATGGGCCGGCTGTGTTCCAATACAGCTCTCTTCACACAAGTAGGCAGAGCTGTCTTTTTTAAAATATCACAACCAGCTGGCACGGTGGCTAATGCCTTTAATCCTAGCACTTCAGGAGGCTGAGGTGGGAAGATCGCTTGAGCCCAGGAGTTTGAGGCCTCAGTGAGCCACGATCACACCACTGCAGTCCAGCCTGAGTGATAGAGCAAGACACTGTCTCAAAAAAATCAGAACCATCTGCTCAAAAAAATATATGTATAACATTTGTTCTAAAGTAAATAAAGTGAGAGGAACGTGTGCCCCAGCCTCATCTTTTCTGTAGCCTTACCCTCTTACCCCATACCCACTTGACCCTCTGCCTGCCAGGCTCAATGCTGGATGATTTCTGTTTTGTCACAGTCAGTCCTCGGTAACACCAGCGGCCTGTGGTCCACCACGCCATTTAGCAACTCCATTTGGTCCAGCAACCTTAGCAGCGCCCTTCCCTTCACCACTCCAGCAAACACGCTGGCAAGCATCGGCCTCATGGGCACAGAAAACTCCCCCTGCTCCTCACGCACCCTCCACCTCCAGTCCAGCTGATGACTTGGGACAGACCTACAACCCTTGGCGGATATGGAGCCCCACAATCGGAAGAAGCAGCTCAGACCCTCGGTCTAATTCGCACTTTCCTCATGAGAATTAAATTAGGCAAAAAACAAACCAACATAGTGGGCCCTTGTCCAGATCATGATCTGCCAGTTTCTGAGACATCTTTTTAAGGGTCTTACTGCAGCTCCCCCCTCCCCACCCTCCTCATCTTCGCAAAACAGACCCGAGCAGGGCAGGCTCAGACCACTTGCTTCTTTCAGATCTTTCTTGCAATTATGATAATACGAGATTTGCTGTTGTGCTTTTAGAGAAAAGTCTGGACTCAGCCACAAACTCTAATAAGACCTGTACATCTGAGAACCTTTCCCGTTACTGCATTTTCACCACCCGTCATCCCCCATGCTTTATTTATCTGTATGAACACAGATTTGACATTACAGCTACGGAAATAATTTGAGTTGATTCAGAAGTCCTGGCATGTGACAATTTTGTTAAATTACCAAGTTTGGTTTTTAATAATTTCACAATATTATGCGCCAAGATCTGATTTTAAAACTGTATGAGGACTTTGTGCTGAAAATACAGAATATTTTTTTAAAATAAGGCTGTCTTGGTTTAAAAGCAGATTACAGAAATGTAAGTCAACTTAAGAACAGTGAATGAATGTAAAAACATTCAGTTGAGACCATATGCATTTTCTCTGCTGTTTGTTGTATACTCTAAGATGGTCAAAGTGTATTTTATTTGATGTGAATTTTATCTCAGTATGAAGAAATCCTGCCGTCAGAAGAGTGTCCATTGCATCTTAGAGGGCCAGCTGATGTCATCAAAAAAGGTTATAGTGGAGTCTAACAAAAATTCTCCTTTATGACATTACCAATAATTCGATACCTGTAAAGAGAAATTGGCAACAATATTAAGCCAGGTAATTTTAGAGATATTGCCAATAATGGTTACAAAATGTCCCCCTGTGAACGAAATCCTGATAAAACATTTAAATGTAGGTGTGACCAGGAACTAGAGAGCCTTGAAGGCTCTTCAGACACCTCCAAGTGGACTTCATACAAATGCCTTCTGCCATGGATTATAAATACATTCTGGTTATTGTTTGTTTATATTCACTGTGGATTGAAGATTTCCCTACCAGAGAGTGACATAAAGTGCTCCATTTTGTTTTCCAACCTGGAAAATCTCCATTAACCTCTAATGACAGAGATACTCCTTTTTCTAGACCAATGCTGTGGTCTGGCTCTGCTGAGTCTCTTGTTCAAATATCCCCCAGTGTAGAAGGTGGGTTGGTCGGAGGGTGTGGAGCCCTCATGAATGGCTTGGTGCCATTTTCATGGGAGTGAGTGCTCACCCTTAGTTCCCACAGGAAGTAGTTGTTGAAAAGAGCTTGGCATCCTCCCCCACCTCTCTCTTCCTTTCTCACCATGTAATCTGCACAGGGCTCCCCCTTCGCCTCTGGCAGGAGCGCACACAGCCTGAGACCCTCAGCAGATGCTGCGCCGTGCTTCCTGTACAGCCTGCAGAACCCCGAGCCAAACAAACCTCTTCACACATTATCCAGCCTCAGCTGTTCCTTTACAGCAACACCAAGGGACTAAGACATAGTGTTATTAAGAAACACTAAGTTGTGCCTTTAATCCAGAGATTTCACTGTCCTCGTTTTCTCCAGTCCTCTAGAAAAACAGAACTAATGGAATTTTTTTTAATTAGCATACCTCTCAGAAACCTCCAAAATTCAACATCTTAAGAGATTACCATTGGCATTATAAGATCAGCCACCTCTAGGTCCCACGTTGCCTCCTTACGAATTCATATCATGCAACTGCATACAGTTTGAAGCTTCATCCCATCTTAGATTCAACATGATTACATTTTATTTCCAGCTTTTTCTCAACATAAACATGAACTGTGTATCAAAAACACACCCGCCTCTACATGATCTACAGCTTCTGTACAAAAGGCACACAAGACACAAAATGTATTCCTAGTATAATGCTATGCCCGCCATACAATCTGCTTCAGCGGGAATCTACATCTTATTAGTCCATGTCAGGCTTATATTGCTCTTCCACACACTTATCATGTATATTCAGAGCAGTTAGATACGTTCAAATATTTACAACAACCATGTCTCCAGTAATCCGTTCTTTAAAAGAATACCCAGCAATCCAAAGTAAAATTATCATAGATGATTCCAAAACCTTCCAGTTTTGCTCTTCGTGCATACTCTGCAAACTACAGTTCCCACCAAGGGAATAAAACAACTAGAGAGAGGGTTCAAAATTAGTTGGTAATTTTAGCTAAAGCCGTAAACCAGAGCACGCCGCTCTGAAAGTCCAACCGACTAAGTCCATTCTTTAGAGTTATCAAGGACAATCATATAAACTTTATTTTCCTCTTAGCCAGCAAAGGGACAGGTCATGCCATAGCAAATACTCCTTTTTTTTATACCTAGAAAAACACCACAGGGGGAACAGGACAGTTTGTGACTATTAAAAAGCCCTGACCTCTAAAGCCAACCCAGCTGGCTTCTGGAATGCTCCCATTACCTGGAGGCACTCCAGCCCCTTGTCTTGCAGACCTGTTACAAGGACTAATAGTCATTGCGTTTCTCATAATTGCCTATAAATGGTTGGCTAGTATCTCCTGTCTAGAGTTTTAGATGCTACTGCACAACATTTCTTACGTCATGAGTTCAACAACTCACTTTACAACAGAGAGTAAGAAACTTGTTACCTCTGGTGTAACTATAGACTTGTTCAGTAGACACTCTCGAGCCGCCTCCACTCTAGAGCAAACCCCTGACTCCATAGACCCACCCCCCCAAATCAGCTAATAACCAAGGCCCACATCCTACGGTTGCTGCTTCCTAACACCCTCTTATGAGACGCCCCGGCTCACTGTTGTGTGGGTCCCCCTTGCTGCAGGAAGCAACATGCCCAGCTGCTTTAAGTGCCGTGTGTTGCTGCTGCTCTTCCGGGAAGGGCCTTGACAATTTGAGTGTACATGTGGGCGAAGGGATGTGGGTGTGTGTGGCCTGGGTTCCAGTCCTGGCTCTGCCACTTACTGATCATGCCCGTGGGAGCACTCTGCTCCTCTCAGAGCCTCAGTTTCCCTTTATGCAAAACAAACATCCTATCAGGAAGATGCTGTGAAAAATGAGGCCAAATAAGTAAATGGTAGCACTTCTTATTTTTACCTGTTACTGTAGTAAATTATTCCAAAGACATTTTGAGTGTTAAGCCCCTAGGAATGGAAACTTCCTGATAGGGATGGAACGCATTTTGACAGGGGGCATGAGGCCACCGACCTGGCACCTCCTGTGCTCCCTGTCACTGTCTGGGGCCCCTCCTCCCACGCCCTCACCCATCCCACCCTCACCACTGGGTCCACCTTGAGCCCAGGGCTGCCGTTTGCCTCAGTCCCTAGTCTCAGCACACCTGCGGCAGCAAGTCCAGGGACAAGGTTCTTAGAGGGACTGGGTTTGGACCATTCCTCCCAAAGCACCAACTCCTTTTCCAGTTAAGCCAGGGGGGCTGCAAGTTCTCATGCATTCAGGATCCTTCTGCAACGTAATTCTTTTGCCCTCACTCCACTTCCCACTTCTCCAGAATGCATGGTCCCAGCAATGTTCACAGACCTGACCCCTGACAGTGCATTGCCCATCCAGAACTCCAGGGCCAGCAGGACTTGCTGCTGCCTAGAAAGACCCATTGCCGTTATCCCCCTTGTCCCTGCTCTATGGATGTCCTTTTGGGAAAAGCACTCCCATCCCCCCTCCTTCCCCACACAGGCAGGGCACTGTGCATGCTATTAGTCCACCCCTTTTGTAAAAATTGGGAAGTGTCACATCCACTATAAGCAATACTCCAGAGGGACCTGGCCTGTACTGGCACAAGGGCTTTGTTTTTTGGCTGTTGGTGACTGGCCGAGCCATCACCAGTCCACAAATGCACTTCCAGACTAAACCATCACGGACCTAAGGAAAGCACATGAGATCGGTGATCACCCTGGGGCTCATGGCCTCCCACGGGAGGGGGAAGCCTGCAGCTCTGCTCTCAGGAGCAATGTTATGGGAAGCTATACATAGACTAAAATTTGGCCTTACAGTGCTACGGTGCATGTGTTTTATACAATTAGAATCCAGTGTCTTTTTAGAGGTGGCATGAACCTTGGATAGTGCATGCTGGGTGGGCGCCCTCTTGAGAACATCCTGAGTGGGAGGGGACCCCAGCCCAGCTGGCATATGGCAGTGAACAGGGAGTGAGGGGATGGCCCAGAACCCACACCCGGCCTCACGCAGCAGTCACAGCGCAGAGGCCACCAGGGATCAGTCTAGCAGCATCATACATGAGAAAGACCCTGGTTCTTCTGCTCCATGGAGAAGAACACCCCTGCAGTTCACTAGCCCAGCCCATAGCAGGCAGGGGAAGCAGAACTGACTGGCTATTCATGGCCACCAGCCTGTTTCCTCCTCGCCTGACGAAAATCAGACCAATACGAAATTACAGCGAGAAGAGAGAGCCATGACTTCTTAAAAAAAATTGAGCCTCTTCTTGATCAAAGAAAATCTGCTTTAAACTTGCCAAGTGGATAAACGGTTTTTAATCATTTATTATAAATACTGTACCAATAGATGGATTATAAGGAACTGGTCTTCCCCACCCATCACTGAGCTGGGTTTAGCCCCGTCATCAACATTGCAAATAAATATCCTAACATAGCCATTGCCCTGTGCTAATAAACTTTCAAAAGGTAAGAAACATGGCCCCAGGTGAGATTCTTTCCCACCACACAGACGTGGAGAGTCAGGCAGAGAAGCCACAGGCCTATCGCTCTCTCTCTCTCCTTCTGGATTAGGTACAGACCACACACCCATTGCTTGGAAAATTTCACCCTCAGTGTTTCCCACACTGGGGTTTTAAAATCTAGGGACTTGGCTTCAGGATGCATTACAAAGACTAACAGTCATTAGTTCCTGGCAGTGCCTGCATTAGAGTTGGCAGACACATCCTGTCCAGAGCCTTCAACACTACAAAGCAGCCATCTTCACAACAGATGGCTCGGCCAGTCACCAACAGCCAAAGAACAAAGCCCTCGTGCCAGTACAGGCCAGGTGCAATAGACACTCTTCTGACGGCAGGATTTTTCATACCGAGATAAAATTCACATCAAATAAAATGCACTTTGACCATCTTAGAGTATACAACTCACTGCTTTTTAGTATATCCACGATGTTAGGCAACCATCACCACTCTCTCATTCCAGAACATTTTATCAACACCGCCACCTCCCCCCACCTCCAAAAACAACTTCCATACCCATGGGCAGTCCCTACCCACCGTTCTTTTCCCAGCCCCTGGCAGCCACTGTCTACCTTCTGTCTCTCTGGATTTGCCCATACTTGACATTTCATATAAACAGAATCACACAATATGTGGCATTTTGTGTCTGGATTCTTTCACCTAGGAAATGTCCTTGAGGTTAGTGGCTGTTGTAGCATGTATCAGTACATTCCTTCTCATGGTGAATAAGGCTTTCTTGTATGTGTATACCACACACTTATCTACTCATCCATTCACGGACATTTGAGTTACCTCTACTTTTTGGCTGCTATGAACAACGCTACTGTATACATAATGCATTCATGTACAAGTTTTTGTGTGAACGTATGTTTTCCATTCTCTTGAGTATTACCTAGGAGTAGAATTGCTGGGTCAGATGGTTCATCTATGTTTAAATTTTTAAAGAACTGCCAAACTGTTTTACAAAGCAGCGGCACTTTGTAACATCCCCCACCAGCAATGCATGAGTGATCTGATTTCTCCACATCCTCTCCCACAGCTGTTTTTGCCCATTTTTCCTTTATCTTTTTTTTTTTATTTTTGGAAGTGCTATCTCATTTGCATTTCCCTAATGATTAATAATGTTGAGAATCTTTTCATGTGGTCATTAGTCATTTGTATGTCTTAAAGAAATGTTTGTTCAAATCCTTTATTCGTTTTTTTACTTAGATTGTCTTTTTATTGTGGATTTATAAAAAGGTCTTTATATATTTTGGACGTTAGATTCTTATCTGATATATGATTTGCAAGTACTCAGGCCCATTCTGTGAGTTCTCTTTTCAATTTCTTGATACACTTTTCTTGTACCAAAAGAAGTTTCAGTTTCATGGAGCCCACCTTCTCCGTTGTTTTCTTCTGTTGCTTGTGCTGTTGTGTCTTAGTCTGTGTGTGCTGCTGTAACAAAATGCCTTAGACTGAGTAATTCAACAACAACAGAAATGTATTGCTCCCAGCTCTGGAGGCTGGAAAAACCAAGATCAAGGCGCTGGCAGCCTCTCTTCAACCACCAGGCCACGCCTGTCCCGGTATGTCAGCAGCAAAATCTGCCAAGCCCTTAACCGCCTCTGAAAGTTCTGTTCCCCCTCCTTGCTGAAGCCAAAACTTAAAAACACAGGTCTATAAATTGTTGCAAAGATAAGCAACATTGGATGTGCTTGAGCAAGAGACCTTCTGCTGTATCTTAACCCTCAATGGACTTACAGAGAGTAACTGTATATTTTGCGGTGGTGGTGGTTTTTAAAAATTGTAGTAAAACATATTTAACAATATTTGTCATTTTAACTCTTTTTAGGTGCACAATTCAGTGTCATCAATTACATTCACAGTGTTGTGCAACCATCACCCCTATCTATTTCCAAAACTTTTCCATCATCCCCAACAGAAACACTGTAAACATCAACCAATGATGTCTCACTGCCTACTCTCCCCAGCCTCTTGTAACCTCTGTGTGCTTCCTCTCTATGAATGTGCCTGTTCTAGATATTTCCTGTAAGTGGAATCATACAATATTTGTCCTTTTGTGCCTGGCTTCTTTCACTAGCATACTTTTAAGGTTTCTCCCTGTTGTAGCAGGCAGCAGTTTCCCTCTTTTTTCAATGGATAACGTTGCATGGAATGTATACGCCTCATTTTGTTGATCCATTCATCATTTGATGGACATATGGGTTGTTTCAACCTTTCGGCTATTGTGAATGTTGCTGCGATGAACATTGGTTTGCGATTATCTGAGATCTTGTTTTCAATTTGTTGGGTTATGTACTTAAAAGTGGAACTGCCCAGGTCAGATGGTCAGCCCATATTTAGCTTTGTGGGGGAAACATCAAACTGCTTTCCACAGAGGCTGCACCATCTCACATCCCCACCCGCAACATATAAGGGTTCCAATTTTGCCACGTCCTCAGCAGCCACAGTTACGGCGTGTGTACACACAGCCATCCTAGGAGTTGTGAGCTGTGGCTTGTCACTGCGGTTTTTGTTTTCATTTCTCTTGTGATGAGTGAGGGTGAGCGTCACTGCATATCTGTTGACCATTTGTATAGCTTCTTTGGAGAAATATCTGTTCACGTCTTTTGCCCAGTTCATTGGGTTGAATATCTTTTTGTTGTGGGATTGTAGGAATTCTTTATACATTCTATACATTAAATCCTTATCAGATGAATGATCTGCAAGCATTTTTCCCATTCTGTGGGTTCCATTTGATGACGTCCTTTAATTTAAAAATTAAAAGGTTTTTTGGTGAGGCACAGTGGTTCATGCCTGTAATCCCAGCACTTTGGGAGGCCGAGGCAGGCAGATCACCTGAAGTCAGGAGTTCGAGACCAGCCTGGCCAACATGGTAAAACCTCGTCTCTACTAAAAATACAAAATTAGCTGGGCATGGTGGTGGGTTCCTGCAATCCCAGGCTCCTGCAATCTCAAGAGGCTGAGGCAGGAGAAGTGCTTGAACCTGGGAGGCGGAGGTTGCAGTGAGCCAAGATTGCAACACTGCACCCCAGCCTGGGCGACAGAGCGAGACTCCGTCTCAAAAAAAGACAGAATAAAATAAATAAAAATTTAAAAATTTAAAGGTTTTTATATTAATCAAGCTCAGTTTATCTATTTTTCTTTTGTTGCTTGTGCTTTGAGTGTCATACCTAAGAATCCACTGCCAAATCCAAGAATATTTACTCCTTTGTTTTCTTAAGAGTTTTATGGTTTGGGCTCTTATATTTAATATTTAGGTCATTGATCCATTTTAGTTAGTTTTTAAATATGTGTGAAATAGAGGACTGACTTTTTGTTTGGTCCTGGCACCATTTGCTGAAGGGAGTATTCTTTCCCCCCAATGAACAGACTTAGAAGCTGTGTCGCCCTCCCTGTATTCTCTGTTCTCTTTTTCAGACCATGGAGAACCTCTCCTCCCTCTGGCCCATGAAACCTTTCAGGAATTTAATGGATCAGCTATCACATTCCCCTGACCCCACCCCCAGTTTGCTTTCCTCCATGGAAGGAAGTAATATTTATTGAGCAGCTGCTATGCGCTAGACTAATACATTTTTTTTCACTTAATATCACTACCCAGGAAGGTAAATACAATTACTGTCACCATGTCACAGAAGAGAAAACTGAGGCTCCCTGAGGTTAAGTAACCTACCTGGGGTCACACAGCCAGACTGCAGAGTCCAGGGCCTTATCAATATACCGAGTTAACCTGCCAGCTTTGGGTTTTTTTTTTTTTTTTTCACATCTTCTGCCAGGAATAAGTTTTGAGTTTGTTTACGGTGTCTACACGGTAGAGGCCTTTCTCCCAGCTCACTGAAGAAGACAGCCAGGGAAGGCAGAGCTAGCAATGAGTCAGAGCTGAGGGGGAGCGCCGGGCTGGGGCCTGCAGAGGAACAGGGAGCAAATAGGTTTTCGCTGAGGTTCAAATTCTCCCTCCTAGCTATGTGCACTGGGGCAAGTCAGGCCACCACCCTGAACTTCAGTGCCGCATCTGTGAAATGTTTACAGATGGTGAAATTGGACTTTCATTCAAGATGGCAGACCAAGTACACACAGAAACCATTCTTCAAACACTTAGCAATGACAGGAAAACACCAAGTGCATAAGAGACCACTGCAGAGGTACCTGAAGACAAGGGTTGAAGCCCCTCACCCACCCATTAGGAGGCTAGTACCAACGCAGGGCCCCATAACCTATGAAGCCAAGAGCACAGGCTCTCATATACGACCCTGACCAGGTACACATGCAAGAAATATTCTGAAGAGACAATGGACTCACAACCACTTCATCCACTTCATGAAATTTTCACAAACTCCCCAACTGGAAGAATTTACATCTGCAGAAATAGAAAACAATCTTAAAAGGACTTTGCAACAAGTATATTAAAAATTCAAAGAGATAAAGAAGGGAGTAACAGCCATAAACAAGAACAGGAGGCCAGGCCCAGTGGCTCGGCTGTAATCCCAATACTTAAAGAGGCTAAGGTAGGTGGATCACCTGAGGTCAGGAGTTTAAGACCAGCCTGGCCAACATGGTGAAACCCTGTCTCTACTAAAAATACAAAAATGAGCTGGGCATGGTGGCGGGTGCCTGTAATCCCAGTTACTCTGGAGGCTAAGGCAGGAGAATCGCTTGAACTCAGGAGGTGGAGGTTGCAGTGAGCCAAGAGTGTGTCATTGCACTCCAGCCTGGGGGACAGAGTGAGACTCCGTTTCGGGGGAAAAAAAAAAAGCCAAAAAGGCCAAGTGCTGAGTGTGGTGGCTCACACCTGTAATCCCAGCACTTTGGGAGGCCAAGGGGGACACATTACCTGAGGTCGAGAGTTCGAGACCAGCCTGACCGACATGGAGAAACCCCGTCTCTACTAAAAATACAATATTACCCGGGCATGGCAGCACATGCCTGCGATCCCAGCTACTCGGGGGTTTGAGGCAGGAGAATCACTTGAACCCAGGAGGCAGAGCTGAGGTCACGCCATTGCACACCAGTCTGGGCAACAACAGTGAAACTCCATCTCACAAAAAAGAAAAAAATAAAGAACAGGAGACTACGAGACAAAAGCAAGCAGATATAAAAAAGGAACCAGGAGCTCAGATGTGAAAAGGATCGTTGCTAGAATAAAAACTCCACAGAAGGGAAAGTGGAGAGCCAGAGGTGGGAGGGACTTACTAAGGCCAGATGGGATTTTAGTGGCAGCCATGGAGCCAGAACCCAGGCCTAACTCAGGCGTTTTGTTCTGAGGAGGACGAACGTATGTGCTTTCTTCTCCTTTTTTTTTTGTTTCCCATTTCTCTCTCTGAAGTATAAGGTTGGTGCTGAGCCAAACACCACAGCCCCTTCCTAGATGAGAAACAGGGCTTCCGTGCCTTGATTGGGCAGGGTGGGACCAAGGGCTTCACCTCAAGATGGACAGCTAGCAACCCTCTCCTCTACAACATGAATTAAACAGAACCTTCATGTCTAAAGAGGAGTTTGTTAAATGAAGCCCAGAAAAGCTGCCAATAGAGTTGCCTCTTACATACTGGCCATGGGATGGTGGGGATGCTGGGTTTGTCACAAGTCCTCGGAGCCTTGGTTTCCCCCAACTGTAAAATGGGCTCAAGAGTTTCCACCCCAGGCAGATGTTTTAAGAATTAAACAAGAAGTTGTGTGTTCAAGGCACCCACCACAGCAGAGTTGCCTCCCACAGATACCTTCCTGGGGTTTCACGGCCCTCTAATTTGAGCTCAGAGATACCCTAGACAAGGACAAATCTATAGGCACATGGGACCCCAGCCTCTAACAGAAAAGAGAGAAAGTGGAAACCCTGAAGGGACAAAAGGTGAATGGAAGCAGAACAGGAAACTGATTCACCACATCCTCACCCACGTGGCCAGAGGGCAGCCCACGCCCTTGCTCAGAGCAGAGGATGGGACCTGAGAAGAATCGAGCTCTGTGCTGGGCATGAGGCGTGAGATGCTCACAGCGAGAGGTGGCATCCACTGAACTTCACCACTCACGAGAGAAATGCTAATTTGTCTTCATTTACACAGTGAGATATTTTTCCCACTGAAAATTCAAAAACATTTTTAAGATGGTAAAACCCAATGCTAGGAAGCCATGGACCTGGTAAATGGGGAGGTTAGTTGCTTCCTGGCCAAGCAATCAGGAAATAAGAAACAGAAGAGGATGTCACTCGCCTCCCACCTTGATCACCACACCAGGCCTCCCGTTTTCCTCCCATTTCCAAACTCAGCCTCCAGCCACCCAAAACCTGTTTCCAAAAGGACGTTCTCTCCCTCTACACACTGTTCCTGCTCCCTGGGATGCTTCCCTCACCTCATCCCCAACCAAGTGTCACTCACCCTTCAGAACTCGGCTAAGGCGTCCCCTCCCACAGGAAGCCCACCAGATTGGCCCCTCTCAGCTGGGTCAGGAGCGTCTCTGGACCTCCAGGGCCCAGTGGGCTGCCCGAATGCCAGTGGTGATCACCCTGGGCCTGTGTCCCTCAAGACACATACGTCTGGAATAGGCAACGATCAATATAGGAGAAGTGAGATATTTGGAGGAAGAGGTGTGCTCTGTGTGGTCTTGGAACCGTGAAGGGAATGGGGAGTCCAGCTTGGTGTCAGCAGTTGGAAAACCTTTCTAAGAATTGTAACTCACTCACCAGCCCAGGCTGCCTTGAGAGGTAATGAATGAGCTGCCCATCACAGGAGGTGTGCAAGCAGTGATCAGAAACTGTGTCCCTGAGACCCTCTCCTCCATCCCCAGGGAGCCTGGGCTGAGGGTGGTCCTCCCTCCAGGCCTTTGTCCAATGCCCTGCACTCCAAGCTCTTCTGCGAGCTTCTACTCTACCCTCTGGCTCAGAAGGCTGCCCGGGGGGCACTGGGGTAGGGGCTGTCTCCATAGCTTTGGCACAATCCCATAGGGCCCAGTGGAGACTCAGAGCCCTGTGCTCTCACTGTGATAAAGTTGCTGGCACCTAAAAATCTCCAAATGTGTCACCTGGGGTCAGCTGACGCCAGGACCGCCATGCAAACAGGCATCACTCAGGGCCGGGGTGGGCAGGACTGGCGTGTGCTCACAGCCCTGTCCACACTCAGCCCCAGCAGTTCCCACCTCACTCAGAGTAAAACCAAAATCCTCCTGGGGCCCCCAGGTCCCGCACGCTCTGTCCCCAGCGTGTCCCATTGCCAAGAACAAATACCCCTAGTGCCACACAACAGCGGAGCCACCCTGGTCTCTGAAGCCACGGCCCACCCAGCCTAGCAAATGGCTGCATAATCAGGCCTTGTGCACGGAGCCTAGGACGGTTCACTTATTAGTGAGAAGGAGGCCGCAGCCCTGCAGGGGTGAGATGACACCCCAGAAGCAGCAGAGACCAGTGTGAAGTTCTCAGGGACCGAAGGTGTGAAGGCAAGGGGCAGGGCGGGACAGGTGGCGGCCGAAGGGCCTGCACAGTGGAGCTCAGCGCTGGGATCTGGGGCTTGATGCTCCTGCCACTGGCCCCGTGGGAGGCCAGGCAGGCTCAACACCTGGCCCCGGCTATCCCCCACCCTCATCCTGGCCGGGCCTCCCCCTCCCAGCGCAGCTGGTGTCACAGGAAGCTGAACCCAAGAGATAGGAACCCTGCTGGGGGCACCCTCAGAATGCAGAAGCCAGCTCTCCTCCAGAGGGTGGGGCGGGCCGGGCAGCAGAGGAGACAGCAGACAGAGGAAGGGGCGTGAGGACAGACAGAGCCACAGTGGGGCCGGAGGCACGGAGAGGCTCACAGGGAGGGGCTCTCAGCGAGAGGCACAGAAAGAGATGGGGCAAGCTCCAAGCCAAAGAGGACTCAACAGAGCCGCCTGGCTAAGAGAGTGGAGAGGGTGGGGGAGATGGAGTTGGGGGGAAAGGCCAAGAGGGGCAAGGGGGACAATGCTGGCTGCCAGGGGTCCCAGTGACCACCCCCGCCCCTGCCTCCTGAATGCCAGCAGGCTTAGCAGGGTCCTACCCACACCCAGGGCTTCCCTCCCAGTCACTGTTTCCCAGCGAGCCCCACGTGAGCCACATCAGCCTTGGGGCCTCGAGTCACAGGCACTTCTGCAAAGGTGACATCAGCCCCTAGCCTGCAGCTCACAGCTTCCTCTCCATGGCTGAACCCCACCCCCCAAACCTGGTGTTTACCAAGGATCAGGTGCCATGGGCTGACTCAGGCTCAGGGAAAGTCAACAGGCAGGAAAGAGCCCTACCAGGGAGGGCACTGAGTGCAGAAATACCCTTGGCTCCAGCCACTGGGAATTCATGGAGGGGCTTGGGCTGGCCAAAGCTAGAGCCACCTACTCCCTCACTCTGGCTGCAAGGGCAGAGGTAGGGAGAAACCTTTCTCTCCTTACATCGTAGGGCACTCCCCAGCTCACACACCCTCTATGGCTCCCCCAGTGCCTTTAAGGTTTTCTAATCCCTTGTCCTGTATTGACCTTTCCTGCCAACCCATCCGAAGAAACAGAGAGATTAACTAACTTTCCCCAAGGGAAATCGGAGTAACTCAGTACAAGCTTTCCTAGTGCGCATCAGTGAGCGAGGACGGGAGCTTTCCTAGCGGACATCAGTGAGTGGAGAGGGGGAGCTTTCCAGGCAGCAGCAGCAGTGAATGCGGAGGCCCAGAGGGGAGGCAGCGCGATGGTGGAAACCCTGGAGAAGCGTGAAGGGGCTTGGTCAGAGCCGCCAGAAGAAAATCCTGCAAGCACCTTGCAGGGGGCATGATTGGGGGCCTGGAGGTGAGGGCCCGAGGTCGTGCTGCAGGCGGGCAAGGAGCCATCCAGAGGTGAGGCAGGCGGTGAGGGCGGGATTGACCCGAGCTGGCCTCGGCCTGGGGAACATCGCCACCTGGAGGGTGCTGTGCAGAACTGCACCCTCTCTCGGTGATTCCTCACGGGACATCTCCAGGTGTCCTTGTTCCAAATGTACTTCACACCTAGAGGACCATTTTTTAATGCCTCCTTCTTATAAAATAAAATTACTTTCAGCACTAATGATGACATGAAGCAACTGATAATGATGACCATAAAAGAAATGAAAGTCTACAGTTTATTTACTGTCTGATATCATATTTTACATAATAATGGAAGTCATTGTTCAGAGACTCACAAGTGAATTTTTATAAAACTGAACTATCTGCAAACCTGCAAACCACACGATTTAAGAAACCACTAAATTAACTGAGATAATTTTTTAATTCGGTCATTAGGTTTTAAAACAATTTGAAAACAATGTTTGCATGTTGTTGTTTTTCAAATTCAGTAATACAGTTCATGTGGAAGCTAGTATGTGCATCTACCAATGAAAAATACTATATCTCGTGATTTGCAAGGCCCCTCTGGGGTGGTGAAGGCCCCAGCTGGATGGGGGCAGGTTTAGCGCTTGTTAAAATCGCTCCAGGTGATCCTAACGTGCACCTGGCACGGAGCGCACCCAGCTCCACACAGGCAGGGCAGCCGGGCACGCAGCCCTTGGGCCCACACCCACCTGGCCTCAGGTTCCCCACTCCACCCCAGCCCCTCACTGCAATGAAGCTGCCCCTAAGGTGGAGAGTGGGACCCAGTCCCGTCCTCCCAGGGGTCACTTCCAGGTCAGTCCACACAAGGACATTCACCTCCATGCACTTCTCGTAACCCACCCCCTCACGGCCCCTCCCCCTCACCCCGGAAAAGATGAGGGCGCTCAGACTAGAGGGAAGCTGAGTTTATTCCAGTGATCTACACCTGACCACCTGAGGACGCCCAGGCCCCACTGTCAGGGCCCAGAGCAAGGCATCCATGCATGCAACGTCATCAGCTCAGGGCCCTCCAGGAGCCACCAGCCTGGGACAGGCTGCACAGCCCCACCCTCGGGGGGCCTCCCTCCTCCCTAGCCAGAGAGGACAGGGGGCCAGGCAGGGAATGCAAGGCTGGCTCGGCCTGAGACCCCTCCTACCACAGCCCAGCTGTGTGTGGAGACAACCAAGCGGGCTCTGCCAGACTGCAGGGCCTGGGGTGGGCTGAGGGCAGGGGAAGAGCCAGCATGGAAGGCTGCAGGCCCTGGGCGGCAGGAGCTCAGGCACAGGCAGCCTCGGCCTTCTGTGCGCAGCCCGGGGACCCCTCGCCTTTGCTGGCCAGGCTGTAGTAACAGGCCCGCATGCGCTGCTCCACAGTAAGGAAATCAGGACGATCCTCCCACCTGTGAGAGATGGGGTACATCCAGGCTGCTGGCCACACCCCTGGGACCCAGCCTCACCAGAGGGCGGAATGCATGGTGTGTGGCCGAGGTGGACTTTCAGGGCTCAGAAAGTCAGCAGGGTTGCTGGGGCGGCAGGACAATGGGTGGTGGAGAGGCCTCTGGGATGTGAGAGCGTTGGGCAATGCGGCACAGCCTAAGAGGCAGAGCTCCCCACACACAGGGTGCTGGGTGACCTCTACCGAGCGTTGACCAGTGAGGACTCAGGGGACTGAGTGGACTGGGTGTCAGAGTGGCAGCTATTGACCATGGGGACCTGGGATACGGAAAGCTGATGATGTTCTGCGCATGCACCCGGGGGGGGGGGCAGGGTGTTGGAATGCTAGGTGCAGGCTTAGACGGGAGGGGAGGGCGTGTCTGGTCATCAGCAGAAGCCTGGAGCACTCCAGTGGGCCTGGCCAGTGGGGGGCTGCAGTATTCACGATACTGTGCATGAGGTATCCATGGACTGTGTTGGGGTGCTAGGTGCTGGCCTCTTTGGGTACTGGGGTGTAGTGCACTGGGTGTCTCCTGGAGGTCAAATTAACACGTCGAAGTGGGGTGGACCGGCCAGAGAGGGTGTCTATCTGTTAGACTGCTTGGGTGTTCCAGTGTCATCGTGCTTGGCGCTGGCCGGCGGGGTTAGAGTGGCCATGCGTTGCAGGGGCAGTGTAGGGTGTCCGCCTGCCAGGGTGTGTTGCCTGTTGTCTAATGGGAAGTTGGGATATTGACAGTGTTAGAAGTTGAGGTGTTTGAAGGTTGAGCTTCAACCAGGCAGATGTGGGGGCTGGACTAGATGAGTATTTGGTACCTCGGTGCCAGCCTGTCTGGTATTTGGGTGCTGAGTGCTGGCTGGTGGGGACTGGAGTGCTGGGTGCTGGACAATCATCTCATGCCCTGAGTGTCGGTGTCATAGGTTGAGTAGCAGAGCATGGACCTGTTTGCATGTTGCAGGGTCCATGTGTTGAGTGATGGCTGAGGTTTTAGATGCTGAAGCACGGGGCCACAGACAGGGTGGCAGGGTGTGGCACGCTGGAGCAGGACAGGGGTGGTGTGTTGGAGAGCTGGGTGTGCGGGCAGGGGGCGGCTGCAAAGGCCATGAACTGGGTGAAAGTCTATGGGTGGGATGACATTGGGTAGAGTTAGGCTAACAACTCATCCCGCACCAGGACTTCCCAGGGGTCGGTCTGGCCAGGTCCCCTCCCCCTCCCGCACTCACTTGTAGATGCAGCAGTCACTCATGAGTGCGTACAGTTCGGGCGGACACTCTGCTGGGCACTCCATCCGCTTGCCCTGCTCGATGAAGGCCATGACCTCCGGCCCTTTCATCTTCTGCTCAAGCCGGGGCTGAGACACATATGAGTGACCAGGGTCCTCCTCCTCCCGCTCCCCCACCGCACCGCCCACGGCCTCTGCCTGCGCCTGTCTTGTAGGGCTTCTGGCCATAGGACAAGGCCTCCCACATGGTGACCCCGTAGCTCCAGACATCACTGCAGCTGGAGAACTTGCGGAAGTTGATGCACTCGGGTGCATACCACTTGAGCGGCCACTTCCCTGCTGAGCGGGCCTGGGGGAGGGGGAGATGCTGCCAGAATAGGGCTCGGGGACCCTCTACCCACCCCACCCATCCACCCAGGCATCACAGCGGCAGAGGCTCACAGTATAGTAGCTGTCGTTGGCACCCAGTGCTTTGGAGAGGCCGAAGTCGCTGATCTTGGCATAGTGCCGGTTGACCAGCAGGACATTGCGGGCCGCCAGGTCACGGTGCACGAAGTTCTTCTCCTCCAAGTACTTCATCCCCATGGACACCTGGTGCAGCAGCTCCGCCACATTGCTTACGGGGATCTCCTCCCTGGGGTGGTGGGGAAGGCGGGCTCATCGGGGGAGAAGACCACCCAAGTTCCCAGGGGCAAACCATTCTTCTCTGACCCAGCTGGGCATGTGCCAGGTGACCACATGTTCAAAAGCGATTATTGAGTACCTGCTGTGTGCCAGGCCTGGGGCTGGGGACACAGCAGTGAACAAACTGGCAAAACCCCCGCCTTCATCCAGTCTATCCAGTGCAAGGCTTTAGGGATCACCTATACGCCACGACTCCTAAGTCTAGACCTCTGCCTGCACCCTCCACGTGCTGGATCTCACAGGCGTCTCAAAGATAATGTGGCCTGACGTCCCCCCTCCCCATGTGCACACACATGTGGCTCCTCCACGGTCCTCTCCAGCAGCTCCTCTTTCTCTCACACCCAATCCGTCAGCAAACCCTGGCAGCTCTGGCATCAGAATCTCTCCAGAACCCACCCCACTGCTCACCTCTGCGTCTGCCACTGGGAGGCAGCCACAGCATCACTTGCCTGGACCCCCGCCTTACCCCCCACCCCACCCCCCCAACACACACACAGAAACAGTCAGCTCCGCCCAGTTCCCCGGCTCCCTCCTCCTCACTGTCTCCCACTGTCTTGTCCTCTCTGCCCCCTGAGTCAGGTCCTCCCCCCTCCTCTGCTCACAGTACCGCCCCTCCCATCCAACTCAGGGTAAAACTCCACCTCCTCCTGGCAGCCCGCAAGCCCTGGCAAGATCTGCTCATCCCCTCCCTGCACGGGGCCACCTCAGGGCCTCTGCGTGGGCATGCCCTCTGCCTGGAATGCCCTTCTCCACATCTGGGCGTGGCGGCCTCCCTCAGTTTGTTCAAACCTCCCTGCCCACTGCACCTCGCACCCCGACACTCCCAACCCCTGGAGCCGCGGCATGCTGTGTCCACAGCACCATCTTCCCACACGCTCTAGATTTCATCAGGATTGTTATTGTCTCTCCTCCAACCAGAATACAGGGCAGGGATCTCTGCCTCATTTATTTGCTAATGAATCCCAAGTGCTACTAACAGTTCCTGTCACTGAGAAACTGTCCAATGAACACCTGTCAAATAACTGAGTGTGGGAGCCAAAGGCACAGTGGGAAGGTGTGTGCACCGGCCAGAGGACACGGATCAGCAAAAATGTGCCTTGGGGAGCGCAGAACTTGTGTCTGTGAGGGCAAGAGAATGGGGATGAGGGACCACGAATGAAACTGCCAAACTTTCCACTAAAGGGCCGGATAGTAAGGATTTGAGCCCTTGCAGGCCACAAGTGATCTCTGTCACAGCTTTGTTTTTGTTTCTGGTTTGTTTTCTTTAAAAAAAAAAAAAAAAAAAACCTCTAAAAATAGAAAACCATGCAGTACATAAACAAAGTGCAGGTTCCAGACAACTGGCGATGGGCCCTTTCCCAGGGGCCGTGAATTTGGCCCAGGGAGTCTGGGTGGCGCGGATGCGTACAAAGCTTTTACCATCAGTGCCTTTATAGGTGCCGACTCATTCGATCCTCGCAGGGGCCCTGGAGGTAAGCACTGTTATCACCACCGAGGTACAATGGCTGAACTGAGGGTTAGCTCTGCTTTGCAGGCATGGGTACGGGTGTGGGTGTGCGGGGTGCGAGTGTGCCCACAAAGGTGTGAAAGTGCCCCACCTCCCCACACATGCATGCGTACAGGTGCGTGGCCACCATGCCCAGGATAAGCCCTGGCCCCAACCACCCAATGGCCGGGGCCACCCAGTGCTCACTTCTTGCCGACGAGGAACTTGTGCAGCGGCCCGCCACCAGCCATCTCCATGACCAGCATGAGGGCCTCGGCCTGGCAGACTCCGATGAGCCGCACGATGTAGGGGTTGTCCAGCTGGTGCATGATCTGCGCCTCGCGCATCATCTCCTCGGTGTCTGCCTTCTCCGTGCCCTGCTTCAGCACCTTGATGGCCACGTCGATCTGCTTCCTGCCCCACCCGGCCACGGGAGGCACGTGGGCGAGGGGCACCAGCCCTGCGCGGCCCCACACCCACACCCACCCATCGCTCTTCTCCCTTGAGTTGTGCGGTGGACACTGGTTGCCACCCAGGTTGGGACCAAGGTGCTCAGTGTCCCCCGCAGCCAGGAGCGTCTGCTGAGGACACAGCCGAGTTGGTCACCGGGAAACCGCCCATTGCCAAAAAGAACCCAAAGTGACACCCTCCCCAGGGGCAGCCTGTCAGGGACTAGTGGACTCAGGGATCGGGGGACCCCACTGCAGCTCCCCTGGGATGGGTAACTGTAGCTTAACCGCCTCCCCCCTGCCCAGGCCCACATCCCACCCCCTTCAGGTGTCCCGGGCTCTCTCAGGGAACCCTCCAGCATGCACTGTTGTGCCCCAGAGTCTGTTTCCCAGGCAAACTGCTGTGAGACAGACGTCCCAGCTCCCATCCCACAGCCTGGTGAAGCCACACCCCTCCGCCCCCATGCGGCAGTGCCCCCACCACGGCAGGGCAGCCATACTTGCGCATGCAGTACACGCCCTGGCGCACTGAGCCAAAGTTGCCGCAGCCAAGTTCAATGTCAGCTATGAGGAGGTTATCACGCTTCAGGAAGAGCTTCTTGTCCTTGAGCTCCTCTGGGTCGCTGTAGGGGCTCTCGTACACACGCGTGTCCATGGGCATCGGCCGTGGTTTGTCTGGGGACGTTACGCGCGCTGGGCACACACAGCCATGCACTCCCAGGTCAGGGGCAGGGGCGTGGGGGACAGGGCAGCCTCAGCCCCCACAAGCACCTGCCCCAGACAAGGGTGCCCTCCTCGGAGCATGCCTAGGCAGGTGGGTGCGCATGCATGTTCCTGCACATTGATAAGCACGCATGGGCATATGGTCCTGGGCACAGCTGTGGGTGCTCTGGGAAGCCACATGAGGGTGGACTCTAGGGGTGTGTGCATTGGCATCCATGTGGCACCGTTACTGTGCCAGCTGGGGTGTGCATGTGTGCACATTCATACATGTACACCTATGGCCAGGCCTCGTCCCTGTCTGCGTATGCAGCACACATGTGGAGACCTCCAAAGGTGAGCACGTGGGTGCACATGTAACTGTGTGTCTTCTTCTCTGTGAACACACATGTCCAGGTCTGCACCCACCCATGAGACATAGGAGCACACACAACAGAGCATTTTAGGAACGTGGGCTCCGGAGCCCATCCTGGGTTCACATCCCGCCTCCAGCACTGTCTCACCTCCCCGTAGACAGAGCCCTCCCCTCTCGCATCTGTAAAGTGAGGTAATCACCATGGCCATTTCGTAAGGCCTGTCAGGAGGGTTCGGTAGCTCATACACAGTGACCTCAGAATGTGACTGACACATAGTAAGCGCTCAACAAATATGTGTCTGGGTAGCCCCAGGAGGGGCCAGGTATGCTCCCTGCACATCAGTACACACTGGAAGGCGTGATGGGCGTGGGCATGTGTGCACAGGGATAAACCAAGCCAACTGCCACAGCCAGGCCCATTCCATGGCGTCCCCTGTGAAACCCCACAGCCCCTGTGACAGGGGCCCTGTTCTTGGCTTGGCATGAGCCCCAAGCCACGTCCCCAACTTTGCCCGCTCACCTGGCTCAGAGGTGTATCCATCTGAGTTGAGGGTGTCCATCCATCTCTGAGGCTAAAGGTCACAGGGTCAGCAAGGCCTGATCTGGGATGCCCAGCCCCTCTCATGAGACCCATATCCACTGAGTATTCCCCCAGAGACAGTGGAGAGAGAGCCTCTTCCACTCCACAGGCACCTCAGCCTTCCCCAGAGCCACCCTCAGCTCCATCCCCCAAGGCCACACTCCAGGTGCCACCAACTCATGTGAGTGAATGTAGATGGGTGTGCTGGGAGCATGGGAGCAGCGGCTCCTGGGGGAAGCAGAAGGGACAGTGAGGGCCGGGGGCCGGGTCTCCTCCCACCCCTGCCCACTGCCCGCCCACCCGCTGCAGGCACCAGAGGCGTTGCTGGCACTGCTGTTGGGGCAGGCCTTCTTCAGGCAGTAGATGAGCCCGTCCGCCTTCAGCTTCAGATACTCCACCAGCTGCAGGGAGCGGGCAGCTAGCAGGGGCTCCTCTCCTCCCCAGAGCCTGGCACCCCACCCAAGCACAGCATCTCCCAGAACAAGTTACATGGGTGGCCTACCTGCCAGAGCATGTCAAACTTGGTGCCCTCGGGAATGCAGTACTTGCCCGCCTTGTCCTGGCTGATGAGGAAGTGGTACACTGTCTTCCCATAGATGAGGGACAGGGCATACATGCCCTGCTCCTTCCGCAGCCTCAGCCTGGTGGGGAAAGGGAGGGGATGTCACCCCTAGAGCCACCCAGGGGCCTCCTACTATGCGCAGGTTCCACACACACACCCCATGGGCTCCACACCCAGGAGCCTTGCAGAGAAGCTGTAGGGACTAGGGAAGCCTGGCCAGGCTCCCCTCACCTCCAGATCTGCTGATAATGGGCCAAGGGGCAGAGGGCAGTGGAGGGGCCATGGCTGTGTTCCCAGGAAAATGCATAGTCCTCCAAGAGCCAACAGATGGCCATTCATGGGTAATACCCAACCACACACGGTGAACACTCAGCTATGGGAGGAGGGGGACACCCATCCATTGAGGAACACCTGGTCCACCATGGCTGAACACTTGACTATCCATGGCCAGACACTTGTCATCCACAGGGAGACAGTACAGTCATCCACAGGCACTCAGCCATTGGGGGTACACTCGGCCACACATCAGTCAATCTTGGGAGGCATTTGGCCTTCTACAACAGACACAGAGCCTTCAACAGGTAGACCAGCACCATTCTTCCGGGGGAGAGAAAGCCTTTTCCACGCAGACCCACACAGGTGGGCACAGCTCCATGACCAGCTCACAGGACATCCCTATACAAATCAGAACAAGTCACTTTCTCATCACAAGACTGACCAGCTCCATAATAGACAGACCTTTCCTAGAATAAGACCCTCGATTGCCTTCTGCTGGAATTTTGTCAAAATAAATATATAAATCTTCCATGTCTATAATGGGAATGGAGCCCCTCAAAGACAGTGTATTTGTGGGGTGAGAATCTGTTCCCCCCATCCCCTCCAGCCCTGAGTACACACACATACCCACACATATAGAGACCAACTTAGTGTCAGACACCAGCACCCTCGCATGAAACCCCACAGTGACAGCCATCATCCCCCACAAAACAGTTTTGTTTGGGGTCATTGGCACAAGCCTCTATTGCAGGGTCGTGTAGCTTTCCAGTGAGGAGGGAGGGCAGCTGGCCCCATGGAAGCTGTGGAGGCCGGAGGCAGCCGACTCCTGAGCTCAGGGATTGCATTAAGCTACAGAAGAGCCCTTACAATGGCCTGCAAGCTACACCCTCCAAGGGGGGAAATTCTCAGATCAGGCTTGGCCCTGCCTGTGGATGTTCATTCACTGGACAAATCTTTACTGACTGTGGACCACAGGCCAGGCACTGTTCTGAGCGAAGGGAAATGGCAGTGAGCAAGGTAGCTGTGGGCCCACCTTGCAATGAGGCCCTTCCTTAGGAAATGTCCCCTGAGTGAGGGAGAGAGGTGCAGCTGTGACCATCTCATCCATTTCTGGACAGCACATTCTCCAAAGAACAGTGCAGTGAAGGATGGGGTAGTTCCCAGGCTAGCCCACAACAGTCTGGAGATAATGTGGAGAGACAGGAAATTGGGGGGGGGGGGGGGGGCAATGAGGGCTCACCAAAGGGCAAGGAAGAGAACACCCCCACACACAAACTAGGAAACAAACATCCCACAGAGACATTAGGCTGGGAGAGCAGATGCAATGCCATCACAGTGACTCCAGCCAACATCTCCCCACAAAACATTTCTATTTTGAGTCACTGGCACAAGACCCTGTTAAATGTAGCTTTCCAGTGAGGAGGGAGGACTGCTGGCCCTGGGGGTCTCAGAGCTGTGGAAGTCAGAGGCAGCTGGCAGGCTGTCCTGGAGGAGATGGTCTCCAGAGACTGTGAGAAGTGAAAACACCTCCTAAAGGTCACAACCTGAAGTTTTAAACTGACAACAGAGACTTGACGCCAAGTGGCTACTCACCAGCAAACAGCAAACCTCCCCCCCCCCCATCTCTATCTCTCCTCTTCTGTCTGTCTCTTTCTTTCTTTCTTCTGGAACTAATAATTTCCTCCGTGTTTGTTTATTTAAACTTCCATGTGGAATATTGGGGGAAAAAACAGCCACAATATTAGGGAGCTCTTCCCATCAATAGGTGGAGTCTCCTCCTCTATCTCCCGAATCAGGGCTTGACCATATGCCTTGCTATGGCTAATTGGACACTAGCAAACATGACACAAGCTTGAAAAGTGGTTGAGCATTGAGGTCTGCCTGCCCTCTCTTGCTTTTCCTGGCAGCTCTGCAAACACCATGGGAATGAGTCCAAGCTAGCCTGCTAGAGAAGGCCCATGGAGAAGAACCAAGGCACCCCAGCCTGCCACAGCCACTCATGTGAGTGAGGCCATCCCAGAGACCATCCAGCTCCAGCCAACCTTCCAGCTGACTGTGGCCACATGAGTAAACTCAAAAATCCAGCAGAAGAGGCATCCAGCTGAACTCAGCCCGAGTTGCCAAGCAAACCACCCCAAACTGCCAAGCAAAACAAGAGTGAATAAATAACCCGTTTGTTTTGTTTTGTTTGTTTGTTTGTTTTTGGTTTTTGTTTTGGTTTGGGTTGGGTTGGGTTTTTTTGTTTGTTGTTTAAGACAGAGTTCTGCTCCTGTTGCCCAGGCTGGAGTGTAATGGTGTGATCAGCTCACTGCAGCCTCTGCCTCCCAGGTTCCATTGATTCTCCTGCCTCAGCCTCCCGAGTAGCTGGGATTATATGCATGTGCCACTACACCTGGCTAATTTTTGTATTTGTAGTAGAGATGGGATTTCACCATATTGGGCAGGCTGGTCTCAAATTCCTGACCTTAGGTGATCCACCTGCCTTAGCCACCCAAAGTGCTGAGATTACAGGTGTGAGCCACCTCACCTGGCTGTAAATGACCATTGCTTTAAGCCACTAAGCTTCAGGGTGTGAATACAGCAAGTTGTTACATGGCAAAGGCTAACTGATACACTCTTTTGAAAGAGCCATGTGAGTTCATAAAGACCAGCCACAAAGTCCCAGATAATAACCCACAGGCTAAGACATTGGTGTTATCACCACATATATTTCAGTACCATAAGTTCTACTTTATTTACAAAAAAAAAATACTAGGTGGTGGCAGTTCTTTGTTCTTGCAGTTGAAACTTGCACTTAAGCCAGAAGAAGTACAGGCTACAAAATCAATTTGTATCTCCACTCTACGTATATAAAATAATACATAGAACCTATGAGAGCTACATCTGTCTCTGGTTCAGGCCTGTTAAAAAAAAAAAGCTACTTGGCCGGGTGCAGTGGCTCAAGCCTGTAATCTCAGCACTTTGGGAGACTGAGGAGGGTGGATCACCTGTGGTCAGGAGTTCGAGACCAGCCCGGCCAACATGGTGAAACCCCATCTCCACTACAAATGCAAAAATTCGCCGGGAGTAGTGGTGTGCACCTGTAATCCCAGCTACTCGGGAGGCTGAGGCAGGAGAATCGTTTGAAACCAGGAGGCAGAGGCTGCAGTGAGCCAAGATTGTACCATTGCACCCCAGCCTGGGCAACAAGAGTAAAAGTCTGTCTCAAAAAAAAAAAAAAAAAAAAGAGCTACCATTTATTATTAAGGTACTGGTTCTAAATTCTTCACATATTTGTCCTATAATCACAGCACTCCCCACAAAGTAGGTACTATTTTATCTCCATTTTGCCGGTGAGGAAAATGACACAAGCTTACGTATCTTGCCTGAATTGCAGAGTTGGTAAGAGGTGGGAGGTGGAGCCAGGATGCAAATGCATTTCCGACTCTACAGTTAATCGCTACCTAGGACTACACACCCAGCTCTGCCACAGATTATCTGTGGGACGCTGAATACACTGCTTATCCTTGCTGTGCCTCGGTTTCCTTATGTATAAAATGAAATAACTGGTTTAAATCAAAAGTTCTTGACCTGAAAAGTCTCCAAGAATGAGGTTCAGGATCAACCATGATCTCTTATAACTGTCTGCGAAGTCTTTTAGGTGAATATGTTTGGGGGGGGATTGTGAAAGGGGCAGTCAGTAGGATTCCAAAGAGGTCTGCAGTCCAGGAGAGGTTAGAAACACTTAACAGGTCGGGCGTGATGGCTCATGCCTGTAATCCCAGCACTTTGGGAGGGCGAGGCGGGCGGATCATCTGAGATCAGGAGTTTGAGACCAGCCTGACCAACATGGGAAAACCCCATCTCTACTAAAAATAGAAAAATTAGCCAGGCATGGTGGTGCACACCTGTAGTCCCAGCTACTTGGGGAGGCTGAGGCAGGAGAATCACTTGAATCCAGGAGGCAGAGGTTATAGTAAGCCAAGATCGCACCACTGCACTCCAGCCTGGGCAACAGAGTGAGACTCCATCTCAAAAAAGAAACACTTGATAATGTACTCTCTTAAAGGCCCTTTCCAGGGCGACTTTCTTTTCAAGTCAAATCAGCCAGTTCCATAAAATGCTGCCAATAACACAGAAACAAAGCCAGCGTTTGCAGCACACAGCCTTGGGTGCAATTCCATCTGTTCTTCAGCAACTATGAACTGTGGTCAACGGTAAGCATGGTCCTGGTCTTCACTCGAGGCCTGAGTGGCACGTGTCTTTGTTTTGCAGCCCGACCCTTGAGAAAGCAGTTATAGACTACAGGAAACACAACAAGAAGCTCTCAGTTTCTGTCCAAAGCGTGCCTTGCCTAATTTGCCAGGAGCCTGGCTCCTTGTAGCTGCTTCTGGTCTCTTGACATTTACCCAGAATGCGTCACTGTCCCTCATACTCTGTGCCAGCTGTTTCTGGACCTCACTGCCAGCTGCAGGCTCTATGCTGTGCCCAGACGCTGGGCATCTCTCCTTCCTACCACATCTTCTCACCACCAACGCTGGTCCTCTTTGCCTGGGAGACTGCATGCCAGTTTGATATCCAATGCACAGATAGCTGGTTAAAGCTATTGGCCCTGACTCTCCTGAGACTCCTCCAATCTCAGTAGACTGGTTAACGCTAAGCCTGTCATGAGCTCTGCTGTGTTACACAAAAAGTGTTTGAACTTTTCCTTTGGGCAGTGAAACTTTTGTCATACAACATTGTACATGGAAGCCTAAGATAGTAAACAGATTAGAGCTGAGCTGTTGCCATCAATCAAGCTGGAATGGGGGCCCAATCCCACCTGCTCAACCCTCCAGTCACCTTCCCACCCCCTAGAAACCTCTGCCACTCTCAGGAGGCTTTAATTGTTTAAGCCATTGGAATGGTGGAATCATGACCTGTATGTGCGTGTGTGTGAGTGCAGGATGAGGAAGAGAGATGGGGGTGGGGGAGGGAAGGAGAGAAGAAGAAAGGAAAACTAAGACAGAAGAGAGGCAGAGACTGTGCAGAGGGAAAGCTACACTGGGGATGTAGGGGGAAACCAGAGAAGAAACTCAGATTATAAAATCAAACACAGATGAATTTACCTTTTATGAGGGAGAAAAAGAGACAGGAGGAAAGAATCAGCTACATCAGTAGGAAGGGCTTAGAGCCTGCTTTGTGTGTCCAGCCTGGGAAGAGCCCTAGGACTCTCAGGAACCTGGGGTAGCGTGCCACGGACGAGGGGAATACGAACATGTGAGACATGTGACCAAATGTTTGTAGCATCATGGCAAGAGTCACTCCTGGGGTGGGGGAGATGCAACATCTGGAGGAAGGTGGGACCTCCTCCAGTACCTCCAGTACCTGGACCAACCATCACCATGTACTGCAAGACGGGGCCCTCCAGATGCAGCAGGGCAGGCCCTGCCCTCAGACTGACAGTCCAAAAGGAAAGAAAGACAGCCCCCAACACCCATGTTCACAATCCCCATTCCTTCCTGACAACCCCCTTGGTCCAATCCTATGATCAATTGTTTGTAAAAATGGCTGCCTGCATTCCTCTCCCTTAGGGAGTCCCTTTCCCACTGTGACTTTGGTTTTGGTGATGTGACTTGCTTTGGCCAATAGGACATTAGTGGCATTACACAAAGAAAGGCTTGCACTTGCCCTCTCCTCTCTGACTGTTCTTGGGAACCCTGCATCACCACTACATGAACCAGCCCCAGCCAGCTTGCTAGATGATGGCTGCACAGAGCCAGCTCATCCCCTTCACCCAGGTGACACTGAGTCAATGGCCAGTCACGTGAGCGTATCCATCCCAACCTATTCAGGCCCAGCTCAGCTGACCCAAACCAGAACTGCTTAGTTAGCTCACAGAATCAGAGAAGTAATAAACTGATATTTTGAGCCAGTAAGTCTTAGGGCTGTTTGCTATGTAGCAAAAGCCAACTGATACAAATGCAAAGGTTTCCTTTTTGAGAAAACAGCCCTGTCCCAAGCTGTTCAGAAGCTGTGCTGGCAGCTGAGTATTATCTGTAACGTATCTAAGAGCTCCCTCAGAAGCTTTGGAAACTCCACTCCAATCAATAGTGCAACCAAATTTGAATTTGCATGGTAGGGTGAAAAGAGTTATTTTATCAGCCCACAACAGAATCTTGGGGGAGGGAGCTGCATCTTGTAGGCAATCTATAGAAACTTCACATGGGTGAGGAAAATCAAGGGAAGTGGTCATTTCCTCCAAGTGGGTTGACCTCAGGAGAGGTAACAGCCCTGAGGGGAGGCAGGTGACTCAAGTGATTTGGCGGGCAGGGGCTCAGGCCAGGAATTGTCCCCACAGATTTCTTGGGGGAAAAACACTAGGCTTCCTGAGGTCATGGGAGAAAAGCAGGCACCAATTTCTCCGTATCTTGAGGCCCAAGTGACCTCAGCTGCATCTGGATCCCATTGGTTATAGAAAAGTTCCCGTGTCCAAACCAGAAAGCAACAGCCCCAGCAGGGCTGTCAAACACTTGCCAGAGTTTTAAGAAGAGCTTTTGAGAGATTTTTTCACATTAACAAACTCACAAACAGCCACATGGCCTCAGCTGTGGCTCAGACACGCACATTCACCCACATATTAAAGCTAGTATTTACCACATTTTTCCTATGTCAGTTACCATACTATTGCTTCACACTTACTAATCATGTACTCCTCATAGAGGACCCTGCGGGGGAGGTACTGCTGTCAACCACAAGACAGTTAGGGGGGCTGCCTCAACACTCTCCCAGGGGATCCCACCTCACTTGGGGGGAAAAGCTAAAGTCCCTGCCCTGCCCCCACCTCCTCCCATTCTCTCCCTCACTTACTCAGCTCCAGGCACACGGCCTCCACAATGTTTCTAGAACACGCCAAATAGACTCCTGCCTCCTCATCTTTGCACTTGCCATCGCATTTTCCAGGAACACCCTTCCCCCTGAAAGCTGCATAGCTCACGCCTCAGCTTCTTTCCTTTACTCAAAAGTCACCTTCTCAGAAAGGCCTCTTCTGACCACCTAATCTAAAATTGCAACTCTTCCCCACCTGCACACACGGCACTTACCACCATCTGAGAGGGTCTCTATTTTATTGATTCCTTTTCTTGTCTACCTGTCCCATGAGGACAGGCACTGTGTCTGTTTGGCTCACTGCCATGTCCTCAGTGCCTGGTACACAGTAGGTATTCAGTAAATATTTGTTGATTGAAGGAGAGGAAACTGAGGCAGGCAAACAAGGTCTGATACTTGTGGCAGAAGGGTGGGGGCGGATTCCAAGCCAGGCCAAGGGACCGACTCTGGAGGCTTTCCTAATCACTGTCACTACTTCCCCATGTCCAAGTCCCTTTGCACATCAGAAACGCACAACCCACTTGCATATGTGAGCACAGGCACACCCTCACAGCCCATCTGCACATTCACGACTGCCCCAGTCCCCAGGATCCCGGCCAACAAGCCACAGTCCTCACCGCACCCAAATCCCGGGCCCCACATACAGGAACTTGCCATCGGTCTGCGTCCCAGAGTAAAGTTTGCGCTCGGCCTCCTCGCGCGTCAGGTTGCTGTGGTACCAGGGCATCCGCTCATGGGCCGTCGTAGCAATGAGCTTCTCCACCTGCGGGGCCTGGCTGATGATGGCCTGCTCCAGGGCCTCGCCCTAGGAAAGAAGCGGGGGAGGAGGGCTGTAGGTGTGGACAAGTGCTCGCCACAGGAACCCCCTTCCGGGAGCCTTGTCCCAGAGGACTCCCCACCCCACCCAGGCGTCCCTAGCGCGTGTTATGAAGGTTGTCGAGGGCCGCCTCCGCGCCATCTCCATAGTCCCCTCCCCAGTCCAGCTAGGGAGAAACCACTCCCACCTTCCAGCCCGGCCCCAAGCACAACTCCAGCTTGAAGACCTGATGCAGGTAGGTGCGCATAGTGGTGTCGCGCAGGCTGTGGAAGACTACAACCCATCTTCTCCGACAGCCGACAGCCGCCCTACCCTAAGGGCTCACCCCAGCCCCGTGCACCCTCCTCTCCGCCCCATCCCCCAGCCCAAGCCTTGCTTTCTCCCGGTCAGGTGCGCCCCTCCACCTTCCGATCTGGCATTGTCGCGCACCACAGCATCGCTCAGGCTGCGGAAGGCGACTGCCACCACGGAGCCCCTGCCTCCAAGGCCTCCTGTCAGGTACTCCCCCCAACCAGGGCCCCACCTCTCCAGCTTCCAAAGGGGACTGAATGGGGAAGACGACTTTTCCTCCCTCCTATCCCCCAAAACCCTCGACTGCCCCTCTTCGGCGGCGCCCCTCCAGACCGCCGCACCCCAGGCCGAGCTCTCACCTCCAGCTTCCAAGTCTGGCGCACGTAGTCGCGCACCATGGCGTCGCGCAGGCAGTTGAAGACCCCCGGCTGCGGCTCGAGGCCCGACGGCCGGTTGCACGGCTTGCGCAGGTTGCAGGGCAGCCCGTCCGGGTCGCGCGAGTAGAACTCACAGAGCTCAGCCGGGCCGCAGTGCGCCTTGCCGCCGGCGATGGCGTAGGTGCCGTTGAGCTGGCGCTCGATGGGGAAGTGGTGGAAGCGCACGTCGTGCACCAGCGACAGCACATAGCAGCCCAGCGAGCGCAGGCACTGGCGCAGCAGGAAGAGCCCGTCCGCCATGCCCGCCAGCTTCAGGTGCTCCTCGGCCTCGGCGCGCGAGATGCTGCCTTAGAAGAAAGGCAGGTGCGCCGCGGGGTCTGGCATCGCCCCTGCGCCTCCCCAAACCTGCGGGTTCACAGCGGGTAGGAGACACGTCAGGGCATTGGCTGCCCTTCCTGAACCAGGTGCGTTGGGCCCAGAGACACCGCGTGGAGGGCATCAGTGCCGCAGGCTAAGCGCGCTAAGGGGACAGAGCCTGCTGTGTGCCAAAGTCAACCTGGAGAGGAGCCGCAGCCTGCTGGGCACAGACCGAGGAGTCCCAAATCCCCATCTGACTTTCCAGAGACCTTATGTAGACCCCCAGGCACACCAACTGGTCCCCCACGCACCAACACCTGGACTCATCCTTTCATATCCCAACCACGTGCTGAATTCTTGTGTTTGAGGCCCGGTGCTGGGGATACCGAGGCATGAGGCTGACGCAGTCCCACCCCGCCCTCCGGAAGACAACACTCTAAAGAGGGAGAGCCCTAAGATAAACTAAGAAAGAAACAAAAATAATAATTACAGATTGAGGTCAGGACTATAAAGGAAATGAGTGGAGTGACATTAAGAGACAGAAGAGACGCCTCTAGCTAGGATGGTCACGTTCTCCAAGGAGCTAGCATTTGAGTGGAGACCTGAAGGAGCAGGAGCTAACTTTTCAAAAAGCAAAAAGCACTCAGGACAGCACCTCAGGCAGAGGGGACGGCAGGCACAGAGGCCCTGAGGCAGGTCGCAGAGCAGGCGCAGAGGCCCTGAGGCCACATCCAGCTTTGCTCACCCAAGGGCCCTACCTCTCAGCCTCACCTGTCTGTTCTGCTGACCCTTTACTCTCTGCCTTAGCCCCCCCTCGCCCTGCCCTCAGCCTTCCTTGGCAAGTTTCTACAAAGCATACTAATTTGAATATCCATCCCTAGGGGATTAAATACATTAGGGTTTAATCTCAAAGGGAATTTTGATACAGCTATTAAACAAAACTGTGATGGAGGAAGGAGGAATTAAGGCTATTTAGACAGATGGATTCCGGTAAGGCCAATAACTTAAAATTATCTGCCCTCAACTTTCTGGAGGGTTGGTGATGTTCTGTATGTTGACAGGGCTTGGGTTACACAGGTGTCTGATTTCCCCAAAGCTAAGAGAATGTACACCTAAGATGTGTTCATTTCATTGTATTTTCCCTCTCTCAATAAAAAGGAATCATAAGGGGCTGGGCGAGGTGGCTCACGCTTGTAATCCCAGCACTTTGGGAGGCCGAGGTGGACGGATCACGAGGTCAAGAGATTGAGACCATCCTGGCCCACATGGTGAAACCCAGTCTCTACTAAAAAATACAAAAATTAGCTGGGCATGGTGGTGTGTGCCTGTAGTCCCAGCTACTCAGGAGGCTGAGGCAGGAGAATTGCTTGAACCCGGGAGGCGGAAGTTGCAGTGAGCCGAGATCGCGCCACTGCACTCCAGCCTGGCGCCTGGTGACAGAGCAAGACTCTGTCTCAAAAAAAAAGAAAGAAAGAAAAAATCATAAAATATTGAATGCTAGGTAACGATCTGCGGGCAGAAATGTTTAGGTGTTATGGGAACTGAGGACTCTAATCTACTTTGAGAGCATCCCAAAAATAACACTCATTGATGGATAAACACAGAGAGAGGGACGGAGGGAAGGATAGACACCCACAGATAGCCACAGTTGATTCCCGTTCTTCTCCACAGTTCTCTAAAGTTAATGCAAACACTGAATTAGCAAATATGGAACTCTCCCTCCTAGGTGAAATACAGAGTTAGATTCCTAGGAGCCTTTTTTTACATCTTCATCAACCGATTAAGACATATCCTTGTTTTCTTTGTGAGTTTCTGTTTAAAGACACCTTATTTAATATACATGATTCACTCATTAACATTGAACTCTTAGTCAATAGCACTATAACTATAAGCTTATCTGACATGTTTTCTCTATAAGGCACATACAGCCTTCTTGCCCTTAGGAACACTAGACAGCATTTTAGCACTATGGGTGGGGGCCATATTAACCAGTAAAATCACCAAGAAAGAGCACGAACACACAAAAGATGTGAGGCTGGGTGCAGTGGCTCACACCTCTAATCCAGCACTTTGGGAGGCCGAGGCGAGTGGTCAGGAGTTTGAGACCAGCCTGGCCAACATGATGAAACCCCGTCTCCACTAAAAATACAAAAAATTAGCTGGAGGCTGGTGGAGGGCACCTGTAGTCCCAGCTACTTGGGAGGCTGAGGCAGGAGAAAAGCTTGAACCCAAGAGGCGGAGATTGCAATGAGCTGAGATCGCACCACTGGACTCCAGCCTGGGCAACAAGCACAAAACTCCAAAATAAAAAAAAACATAAATATGTGGCACCAAATAGAACATGAAAAAGACACTTATCTGCAGCATGAGAGGTGAAAAAAGAGGACAGAGAATTTGCCTCGTGCAGCCTCAGCGGGGAACATGTGTATCCAGTGACTCCCATTTTTGCCACTCTATGTCTGAGAATGATCACAAAAGTGCCATGTTCATTTTAGGGTTTCAAATATTTGTTAACAAGTAGGTGAATTTGCAAATAAGAAATCCACAAACAGTGATGATTAACTGTACATGATAAAGCAAACGTAGCAAGTCTTTAACTGGAGAATCTAGCGGGTGAGTTATTGGTGGACAACTGATTCTATTTTCTGTATATTTGTAACTTTTCATAGACTGTTGGGGAAAAAAAAAATACCTCTCCATAGCAGTTACAAGGTGTTTCTCTACTAAGACCAGCCCAGCAAAGCCGCCCAGGCATAAGTTTGCATTGTGGGTGCCCTTCTTAGCTATGCAAATGAAACCACGGGGTAAAATGAATGCTTTTGTGAATCGAGAGAGGCTCCCTCTGCCCTGGGTGTCCAGGGATGGGCACCTGAGCTGAGAGGAAGGTACTGGAATGGGAATCAGGTGAGGTCTGGGTCAGGGCGCTGGAGGAGGGGCCAGGATCTGCATTCTAACCCGATTAATTGTGACAGGTTGGGAGGTCCAAGCTTGAGGGAGGTCCTAGATGTCCCAACAGTTACAGACAGGTGGGTGTTCCAGAGATGCATAAGGGACTGCATTTGTGGCTCCACCTGGAGAAACAGGTCACCATTCCACAAGAGTGCTATGAAAAAGTCATGAAGTGGCCGGGCGAGGTGACTCACACTTGTAATCCCAGAACTTTGAGAGGCCAAGGCGGGTGGATCACTTGAGGCCAAGGGTTTGAGACCGGCCTGGCCAACATGGTGAAACCCATCTCTACTAAAAACGCAAAAATTAGCCAGGCATGGTGGCAGGTGCCTGTAGTCCCGGCTACCCAGAAGACTGAGGCAGGAGAATCGCTTGAACCCGGGAGGCAGAGGTTGCAGTGAGCGGAGATCATGCCACTTCACTCCAGCCTGGGTGACAAGAGCAAAACTCCATCTTAAAAAAATAAAATAAAATAAAAGTCATGAAGGAGCCTAGGAATTCACTCTAAAGAAATGGAAATTTACATTCTCACAAAAACCTTCACAGGAACATTGACAGCAGTTCTAGCCACAGTTGCCAAAAATTAGGAATAACTTAAATGTTTCCCAACAGATGAATAAGATACACTGTGGGACATGCCTACAGCACAATTGTACTTGGCAATAAGTGGAACCAGACACGGAGGCGTGCAGTTCCATGGATGCACTGCAAAGGCCTCAGGCTGGGTGGAAGAAGCCAGGCCCGAAGGGCCTGCATGAAGCTGTATGATTCCACACACGACTGTTGGGATAGAAAATGCACCAGGGGTGCTAGGTGCCGGGGGTCAGGGAGGGACCAAGGACAGAGGGGCAAGAGGGAATTCGGGGGAATAGTCTGTGTCTTGATTGATGTGGTAGTTTCTGGGCTGTATGCATTTGTCAGATCTCAGAATTTTTCACTAAAATTATACATAAAGTTTACTGTATGTAAATTATACCCCAAATTTTTAATTAAGGGGGAAAGGAATTGGAAGATACAAACTCAATGGGCACTGAAAGTGCTAACGAAAATAAGAAAAGTGATTAAGGGCTGTCTATACTCCTGCCCCATGTCCCTGACTCCCAGCCTCTCATCCAGACCCATGGTCTGAGCCCACCCCCTAGGCTGTTCTCCAGCACTGACAGCACCCCTGGCAGTGTGTGGGCACCAGACAAGCTCTCTGTGACCTCCTCAATGCTGGGTCCCCTGAATGGCTGACACTGATGACCCCTTTCTCCTGCTTGAGCCTCACAGATCTGTCTGGTCCTTGACAAACTCCCTGGCTTGCCTCCACCCTCTGACCATCCTGCTTGTTCTCCTTCCCCCACCCCCGGTCCCCTTACGTGGGTCATCCTGTCTGTAGCTACACATGCTGCCATACCCGCCTTTCCGCAAGCCCAGAGCGCTCTTGCCTGAGGTCAGTTGCTGCTGGCATCATCTCCTTTGATCTCCACCAACTATTTCCATTAATACAACCAACCTAAGATCCAGGTGTCACTCCCATGCTGCCTGTGGCTGGCTGAACCCCACAGTCTATTTCCGCAGAGCTGAGCTCCGAGTCTGCAAGTTGCTCCTCGGCAATTCTTCCCCCAAGGCCTTCCTTGCTCAAGACCCAACTGTCTACTGCAGTGGATCTAAACTCCCAGCCCTCTGCCCCAGCTGAGCTGTGCTACTTGCCTTCCTTCAAATGGACTTTCATACTTTTATCCACACCAGCACCCTGCACCTAGTGCACCCTCCCTTCTCCCCTCCATCTTCCCCAGTTCAGCCAGCCCTTCCCTGAAGACTCCCGGAGCCACTCCCATAGAGCATGAGGATGTGGGATGAGGCAGCAAACTAGGGGCTTGTCCAGGGACTGTGGGTGCAGGGTAGCAAAACTGGTCTCTGGGGCAGGAAGCTGTGGCAGAAAACTGTTGGCAACACAGTTTGAGAAGCTCCTCCCCATGTGGCCGCAGGTGCAGCCTGGTTGCTGGAAGTGGGTTAGGGCAGAAGAGGAGAAGGGGGAGGCTGGCCTTCAGGGCCCAGCGCAGGGCTGCCAGCCATGTCCTGAGGCCAAGGGGTCCCAGAGGCAGGCTCTCTCCCTGTGCTTCTCAGCTGTGTCCCACGGTTGCCCACAAGGACAACCGTAATCACAAGCACGCCCCACAGCAGGCAGGCTGGGTGGCAGGCAGCTCCTCTTCCATCCCCAGGAACTTTCTGGACTGTCCTCACTAGTAAAACATAGGGCCCAAGTTCCTAGGGACCCCATGGCCAGAGATGCTGGGGAAGCCAGAGAAGGTGGGCAGAGGTGGCAGAGATGAAAATCCCGGGGGCATGAGGCAGGAGCATTTGCCACACAGCAGCCAGCCGGAGTGTCTGCTTTCAGTGAGCTGCACTGATCTGCAGCTGCCCAGGTGACCCCAGACCCCAGGCAGGGGATCAGAGGTTCCTATTCTCAGTTGTATCCCTGCAGACTCATGGCCCTCCCAGGAGACACACCCACCATGATACCCACCCTGGCCCTCGTCTTGCCTGGGCCACCCCAACGGGCAGGACCTAGGTTAGGAGCCCCGTCCCTCACTCCCTATTTTGCCTGTTCATTCCCCAAGCCTGGCCTCCGGTCTCCCTGCGCTGACCCCAGCCAGCTTCTCTTGAGCTCACAGTTCAGAGAACCTACTCTGGCCTTCCCAGAGCTTACAGCCCCAGGATCACAGCAGGACGATCACACCAGAGCAGCCATGGGCACCTGCCCCACCCTCACAGCCCCGGCCCTAGGAGGACGACAGGAGGAAGCCCTGGAGCCTGGTCAGAAGGACCTGCCTGAAATCCCACCATTCACGTGACCTCTTTGGGGAAAGGCAGGTGTAGAGTACAGCTGTTGCAGAGAGATCAGATTCCCCCAAACATGCTTTAAAGAAAGAAAGAGACAAGGGGTCAAATACAGTCTCAAATGCTGTGAAAAGCACATTAAAGGCTGTGAGAAGACCACATGGAAAGACCTCTTTCAGCATCACTTAATTCCCACACCTATTCAGCAAGGCCTTGAAGGTCTACTGTTTCACAGAACAGGCTCTGGCTATCAAAAGCCCCCATTACATGCCCATCGCCAGAGCAGAGGGACCTGGTGGGAGTGGGCAGGAGCGGCACAAGTGCCACATGTCCCCCCAGACAGAGACTCGACACGTCCCCACCCAAGGCATTGATGGAATGGGGCCCTGGCCCCTCACTGTCCCCACCTCCTCCTGCTCCCCCTCCTCTACCCTGTTCCCACTCTGGCTCCTGGCTCTCTCTCTGAATCCCCCAGTCCTTGCCCAAGACCCTAAGTTCCCCCTGAAGCCGTGTTTCCTACTTCTTAATCCCCAAGCTGTGCCTGGGCCGTCCGTGCCCACCGACAGAGGCAGCATAGGCACTGGTTGTCAGCAGATGCCAGCTTGGTGGTGCCACGAGCCACACAGCAGCAGTCAGCCATGGCGACAGGCTCCTCCTCCGTATGTCTCCTGATTGCAGGGATCGGATTCAAATTGTGGAATCGTGGACCCAGCACATGGTCACAGTTTGGCCTGAGCAGTGAGTGAAGCTCGCCAGACCTCCTCTGGGAGGCAGGGCCAGAGAAGGTGCCCAGCACTGGGGCTGTGGGGGACTTCCTGGGGTGACTTGCTGGACCCCCACCACGCCATCACATCCTCCTCTTCTCTGCCTGAAGCCCTCTAGGCTCCCACCTCACTCTGGATAAAAGTGCAAGTCCTCAGGGCAGCCCTCAAGGCCCTTCATGATGCCTGTCACCCCCACCCTCCCCCACCACACTGGCTTCCCCCCAGCCACAGGGGGCTCTTCATGTTACTGGTTCAGGTCCCTTGGACAAATCAGACATTGTGCAACCTCAGGACCTTTGTACTTTGTTCCCTCTGCCTGGACACTCTTCCCCCAACACCTTTCACTTCATTCAGGTCCCTGCCTAAGTCACCTCCTCCAGGAGGCCTTCCCCTCACCTCCCTCTCTAAAATAGTCTCTCCTTCTCTCTCTAGCCCTGACACAGCTTTATTGTTCTTTACCACCTAAAAGTTGATATTGTATCAACTTGGTGACATAGTACATTTGTCTGCCGGAATGTAAGCACTATGGGAGTAGAGACTTTGTCTTGTTCCCCTACCTATACCAGCAAGGCACAGAGCAGGTGCCCAATATACCCGGTACCTACAAAGGTCTGCAGTCTGCTGGGATGGGTGGGGGATGCCTCTGAGCACTCCTGATCCTGACACCTGGGGAGGGAGGAGGGGACACAGGGGCTTCCTTAGGAGAGGGGGAGGGAATGGTGGACCTAGGAGCTTCCTCTACTGACCTATGATGGGAGAGGAGGGGCCAGTCCTGAGGAGCCTGGAGACAGGCTGTTCCCTCTGCCCAGAACAGCACTGCACCCTTCTCCTGGGCCTCATGCTTCGGGCTTCATCCTTTGTCCCATCCTCCCAGAAGCATCCCATGAGCCCCGCCCCCTCCCCAGCCTGGGTCAGTCACCTCCCCTCGGCTCCCAGGGTACCTGTCCTCCCACATCACAGCCCTGATGACCTCTGTCTCTGCTCCTCAGTCCCTGACCAGGCTGAGCACCCGAGGCAGGGCCCACGGCTCTGTCTTGTTTTCTGTGGAAGCTCCTGCTTCCTCCCAACAAATATTTGTCAAGTGCATAAGGACACCCACAGCAGCCTCTGTGCTGGGGACTGCACTGGCCCTTCACTAGCATGAGCCATTTACTCTACACACACACCACAACTCCATGTGTTATCCCATTCCTCAGTTAAAGAAACCGAGACTTGGAGAGGTCAATGTCATGCTCAGAACATGCAGCCTGCAAGCGGCCGCCAGGATTACCTAGATCTTCCCAACACAGCAGCCAGCACCAACCACCCCAGCAAATGTCTATTAGACCCTAGAGAGCCAGGCTGGTGCAGGGTCAGAGTCAGATTCCCAAATCCAGCAGACTCTCTCAGTGTCTGTTGATTGAACAATGCCCCTCCACCGCCCCTCCACTGCCTGTGTGACCTCAGCAAGGAGTGGTCTGGCTCTGGGCCTCAGGCTCTGATTGTCAAAGGGAGATGGGAAAAGGCGGTATGAGCCGGGAGGACAGAGGCTGCTAGAGGTGAGGGGACAGCGTGGGACCGTCCTGGGCCTTGTAGGCTGTTCACAGGATTCCTGTCCTGGACCTGCTAGATGCCGGTCACAACCAAAACTGTCTCCAGGCACTATCCACTGTCCTAAGGGGATGTCGGGAGGCAAAATTGGCTCTGATGAGAACCGCTGCCCTTAACCCTGTTCTTTGGGGTAGGGTGGGGAGTGGTCAGCATGGGGTTGGTCTGGGTGTTGCAGCCCCAGAGAATATCCAGGAACTGTAGAGTTCAGATCCCGAGGCCACCCAGAACTAGTAAGGATAATGAGGGTTATTGCTTGTTTTTTTTTTTTTCACTCCATAGCCCAGGCTGGAGCGCAGTGGCAGGATCTCAGCTCACTGCAACCTCTGTCTTCTGGGTTCAAGTGATTCTCCTGCCTCAGCCTTCTGAGTAGTTGGGATTACAGGCACATGCTACCATGCCTGGCTAATTTTTGTATTTTTAGTAGAGATAGGGTTTCACCATGTTGGTCAGGCTGGTCTCAAACTCCTGACCTCATGATCCACCTCCCTCGGCCTCCCAAAGTGCTGGGATTACAGGCATGAGCTGCCACTCCCAGCCTAGTGAGATGTTACTACAGCAGCTGTATGTGCCGGACACTGTGGGTACAGTCACTCCCTTTATCCTCCCGAGAGCCCTGTGAGGGGGAGCACAGAGAGATGCAGTGACTTGGCCAGGCACACAGCTGTGAGTGGCAGAGCCAGAACGTGAAGCCAGGCCCCCAGGCTCCAGAGTGTGCACATCAACACCCCCAACACTGCCAGGAGCCCCTGCCAGGGCTGCAAGGCTGAGGCTGGAGGGCCGGTGAGAAGAGGAAAAGGACGCTCTGGATTCAGCAGGAGGCACCTTCCCCACGGCACCTTAGGAGTCCCTGACCCTGATCTCTCAGCAAGGTGTTATTAAGCACCTCCTGTGTGCCTGCTGTGCTAGCCAGGACGAGAGAAAGGAATCATCTTGAGCTGCACACTTCATGAACCCCTGTTCCTTTCTGCCAGGGATCCTTCCTACCTGGGAGGCATTTCCCAGCCTCTTGCCAACAGTCAGGAACCAGGCACCTGCCAGGTGCCCATATCTGCATGTGCATTTAACAGATGCAGAAACTGAGATCAGAGAGGCCAAGCCACTTGCCAAGAACACACAGCAGTTGAGCAGAACTCAGTGTTTTGCTCCTTCCCTCTCCAGGTCTCCCTCTAACCTTAGCTTCCTACAAGTGGCCCGAGCCGTGCCTGGACTCCTCACGGGAACCACAGCATTCTGCTGATGGAGCTCACAGCCCTGCTGAGCGGCCCCTCATCTTACAGGGCCTGGGGGCCAGAGTGCACATGCGCCTTCTGTGGAGGTTTCTCTGCTTCCCGGAGCCAAGGATGCAGCATGACGGGGCCCAGCAGGAGCCCGGGGGACCCAGCAGGCCTCACCGTGTCCCCTGAACAGCCCTGCTTCAGCCCAGCCTCTGGAGGGGGGAGCTGCTTCCCTCAGCGTGGCCACAAGCCCTCTCTGCCTCCATCTCCAGCCGATCACCACCCAGCTCCGTCCTGCAGCCCTCCTGGTCCTCCCCCACAGCCACCTCTCCCTCCTCCAGACACAGGTCACCTCGGAGACAGAGGCCAGGCAACGCTCTACCCAGGCACCACTTACCTGGGGACGTATAGGTGCATGTCCAGGCAAACAGGCCACCTGTGGGGTCTCTGGTCCCAGCGCGGTCTGGGTGTGGTTCTGGGTGAAGAATGCACTGCGGTTCTGGGTGAAGAATCGGGGCTTACAAAGCCAGTCTGGATTTCCCTGCCGCCCAAGCCCCCAGCCCGAGAGGGTGCCCCTGCCGCTCACACTCTCCACACACCCTTGCAGGGAGGACATCACACCCCGCCAGGGTTTCCCACTCATGGATGGAGGATTCACCCTCTGCCAGGTCTCCCAGACCCCCCTGGGGTGGCCCTGGTGGCAGGACACCGGCAGAAGGCCCAAGGACAGCCACTTACCTGGACACCCCAGCGGCAGCTCCGAGGCCACGGTGGGCCAGGCCTGGCTGGAAGGCCTGGTGTCTGCTGAGCTCTGGCAAGCAGGCTTGTCTGAAACTAACCTATTTCCTGGATGTGAACACAGGAAAGGGGGCTGTGTTTGATGTTTACATCAAAGTCACAAAGTGCTGTGCTCAAGGATAATTGTGGGCCACATGCTCCAGGGAGGCAGAGGGCATTTCCGGGACCCAGCACGCCCTGCCCAGCTGCAGGATGGGACCGAGAGAGGAGATGAGGCTAGGCGAAGGCAGGGCTTTAGGAAGGATGATTCCAGCAGCCAGAATCACCAGGAGGGCGGAAGCCTGCATGCCTGGAACGGGAGGGTGGGCAGCAAGTGTTGGGAGGGAGAGGAGTCCCAGGGCTCAGAAAACCAGAATGCCTCTATTTTCCCCTCAAAGGGGCATTGCAATGGGCCTCCCCGGCTGGACCACCCAAAGGAGTGATTTTTTATTCCACGGGCAGGTCAGAGTTGGAGGGAGGAGAAACCCAAGTCAGCCCATACCCCAAAAATTGAGAGCCCCTCCTGTGCCAGGCGGCAGGATGGCAAGGACAGCCTGCCTCTGCTCTCCTGTGGACTCGTGGGGGGCAGCTGAGTCCACAGGGAGGCCAGGGCTGGGAGGCTGAAAGCCTGGGCACTGTGGGTCCCACAGAGGAGCCCCAACCCAGCCTGGGGGATGTCGGGGGCGTGCTCCAGGAGGAGTGAGCCATCCAGCTGAGACAGAGCCAGCGCATCCCCCAGTGCCAGCCCGGCCCACGCAGGACCTTTCCCACGAAGCTGCACCTGGCTGAATATCGCCCTGCTGTGGCTGCCACCTTCTCCTCCTTTTCCTCTCTTCCCTTCCCTCACCCCATGCACCCCCCATGATGGTACCCACCCAGCCTTGGACCTGGGGCCATGCCTCATGCCCTCTCTCAGAGGGGGACCTGCAGAGTCGCTGTCCCTCGGCTCCATCTCCCCTCTGGCACCCCAAGGCCTCTGGGAGCCTCTCGCCCACCACCTCCTTGCTTTCTTGGGCACTAGGGGAGTCGTCACAGCCCTCCTGTCTGTGGGGCCTCAGGGGCCCATGTGGAACTGCCCTGAGCCCACTGTGGACACCCCAGAAGCTTTTCTTCTTGGGGTCCTGCTGCCCTTGGGAAGGGGGCTCAGCTCCCCAGTCTGCCTGAGGATCCCCCTCACGCCTCACCCCAAAGCCTCCTTCTTGGGGACTTCCTTTCTGGGCCTCTACCATCCTCCGGCTGCCTGAATCCCCTTCAGAAAATCTGTGTTCCAACCTCTAGGCTAGGATACTTTTCTCCTACATAGAGCCCCCACCAAAATGGTGTTTGCTAGCAGCTTCCCCTTTCCCCAGCGGCGTCTTGAAACTCCAGGTTCAGAAAATGTCCCTTGGCATCCATGCTGAACACTCTCTTCTTAGAATATTGAGAGAAAAAGACCCCCCCCACATTGAAGAGAGGAGAAATTACAGCATCAAATCACATTCATACAACAATAATGAGAGTCACACTATCAGACACGTTCTGTTTTTGCGAAAGAGTCACACTGATTATGTGCCAGACATTGCTGTATGCACAACTAATAAGCCATTCAACCAGTTTTCCAGATAAGGTAAGTAAAGCCCCGAGAGGTTAACTAAGAGATGCTAGCGGCCCAAGGCAGCCTCACCCCGCCCAGTTGCTGGGAATAAAACTTTGGTTGTAAAATATCTCCCCGAAGGAGGCCAGAACCCTGGGGGCTGGAAGCTGAGTCAGCCACACGGCAGGGTGCTTCTGTGTGGGTGTGGGGGGTTTCCAGTTTCTAGAGTCTTCAAGTCCTGAGAAGGGGATTCCCAGCCTCTGCAAGGCACTGACCCTATAGCCCTTGACCGCTGCCCCCTGCCCCGCCCCTGGCTTCCTGTCCCAGAGGCTGGTCTGGAAACCGTAAAGCCCAGTGCTGAGACAGTTCTGAGATTGGGCTGCAGATAATGTGAGATTGGCCTGCAGATAAGGTCCTCTGTTCTGCCAGAGTGGAAGGAGGTGGATGCATCTTCTGAATGTTTACAGTAAAGGCAAACGGATGGAAATGTGGGCTAGGAAAGTCGTGGTGCATTTGCTCATTGGGTTCGGGTAAACCTTCCCTGAAGAGCTTGTGAAGAAATTCATCACTCACCCCCATACCCTCAGGTCTCTGCCCACAGTTCTTCACCCGCCTGACTCCTAGTCCTCTTTAGGTCTCCAGTTAAGCGTGTTTTCCTCCAGGAAGCCTTCCCAATCCTTAAAATGGGCAGGGATGGGGCTTTCTGTCCATTTCACCTATAGCTGAGCAGGCTGGTCTGGCTGCGCAGTTACGAGGACACAGGCCACTGCTGGGAGACAGGCAGCAGGGAGCCGGGGTGGAGGCTCCAGCAGCCCTGAGACGGGTCACACCCCAGCACGATGAGCCCTGAAGGATGACAGCCTCTTCATCCAGAGTCCCTCCCGGATTCCCTCTGGGTGTACAGAAAAATGGTGACTTTTAACTCCTCTCTGGTTCTTTTCTGGTTCTGCCACTTAACTTGGAGGCACCGTGAGCACGTTATTGAACCTCTCTGCGTCTTAGTTTTCTCCCCCTCATCTGTTATGCATGCTGTGCCCGTCTCGTAGGGCTGTTGTGAAAGCTAAAACAGACCTAAAAGCAAATGCTCCGTTACTGCCCCTACCACCGTCATCTCATCTCTACTGGCTGCCGCCCGAGTGCAGCAACGAGATTCCCTGGCGCCCTCCAGGGGCAGCTCTCCAGTATCCTGGCGCCCTCCAGGGGCAGCTCTCCAGTATCGCAGGCTACCAAGCACAACTAGGCGTCTCTGAAGGCAGAAGATGACCACTGCCCTGCCCTGACATAAAAAAAAATTAATTCAGCTAGTTTAAGTCAGAAGAGAACTGCTTGGCCGCAGCAGCCACATGCTGTGCTCTCCCCTGGGAGCTTCTCAAATGGATGACTCCTTCGGAAACCTTCCAACTGCCAGGGTACTGCCACCTCCTGACAGCCCTGGCTACTGATTTATTCAATACAGAGCACTCGTTCTATGCCAGACTCTGCTCCAGGTACTCTGTTCTATGGATCCACTGTGAACAACGCATGAAAATTCCTTCCCTCATGGAGCTGACATTCTAGTGGGAGAGGCAGAAAATGAACAAACTAGATAAGTATTTCATAGAGTATGCCACATGGTTACAGGTGCTAAGGAGTAAAATAAATCAGAAAAGGTAGGCGAAGCCTGTGGGCATGCAATTTTGAACCAGTCAGGGCATCCCCCTGGAAGGGATAAGCTGTGAGTCAAGACTTGAAGGAGATGCAGGAGAGAGCCACTGAGATACTGGGGAGAGAGCGTTCCCAACAAAGGTCTTAAGCAAGACTGTGACATCTGGAAGTGGGAACTATTTCCCAGTGGTGGCCCCAGCAACTGGAGTGGTACCTAGCACATAATAGTACTCAATAAATATTGCATGTATGGGTGAAAATCCCACATATGGGCTTCAGGAACAGCTTGCTCTGGGCTCATCTGACGGCCCCAAGGTTGTTGGCTTCATTCTCAGACAAGTTATCTCCCTATAGTCTAAGAAAGTGCCTCAGCTTCAAATCCAATTCAAGGAGCAAGAATCTATTTCTCAGTATTCCCAGAAAAAGTCCCAACACTGCTCATTAGCTGAGTAGATCACATGTCCATCCCCCAGCCAATCCCTTAAGCCAGTGGATGGCATGGGGAAGTGGCTTCGGACCAGGTCACATATCCCACCCACACCACACCACACTCTGGAAGGAAGGAGTGGCTGGAAGGAGGAGAGCTCATGCTGGGTGGGCAGCTAGCCGAAGTCTTGCAGAATATTCATAAGAGCTTAAATGCATCTATTCCTTTCCATCACGCACAGCTGCATGCTGGCCCCAGTGAAGGTACATTTAACACTCACAACAGCCCCAACGAGTAGAAAACTGACTCATTTTACAGATATAGAAACTGAGGCCAAGAGGAAACTTAGGCTTGAAATTCCACAGCTAGTAAGTGGGGAGCCTGGAATCTTCTAGCTCAAAGGGAGCTTGAAGCTTCCACAGCGCTCCACCCTGAAATCCCCTGTGTGATCTGGTAATTGCCCTCATCAAGCTAGGGACAAGCAGACTGAATCAACCCTGAGCTAAAGCTGCGAGGCCTTAGCAGGAGGGCAAACTGACAGTGCACAGGCAGTCACCTCTTTGATGGAGAAAGGGAAATGGAAACGCTAGCTCAGGGCAGCTCCCCAGGGACCCACAGACCATGAGGGGACTGTTGGCAGAGGCTATTGGCGCTGATCGGGCTTGTTCCTCAAATGTAAGCCCAGGGTAGGGGTAGGAGGCCAGCCGAAGGGTGGACGAGGTTGCAGTGAGGATGGGGAGTTGTGAGGGCCGGGCAGGAGAATGCCACGTGGCTTAGGCCACACCCCAATTGCCGGGAGTCCCAGGCATGATGCTGGGGAGCTGGGTCCAGCTGGGCTTCAATACTGGTCCTGCCCGGACCTGCTCAGAGGCTTGGCCGCCTCTTCTTGGCAATCAGTATGATAATTTACCCTCTTTACAGTGCCGTTGGGTGGTCTGTTCAGCAGCAAACATTTACTGGACACCTGCTGGGTGCTAGGCCCTGTGCTGGGCTGGATGTGGGGTGGCTGTAGGACAGCAGGTGGTTGGGGTCCTCTACGCTTGGAAGGAGATGCAGCTGCCCCAGCCTGGGGTACCGGT